>VIAB01015665.1:10194-29262 GCA_009801035.1 Oophaga pumilio | reverse complement strand
CTCTATATACAGTAGATAACACAAGATCCACCATTCACAATAATGAACAGATAAACAGATGAATAGTAAAGTTGATTATTTCCATATTTTCAGGAAAACATAAATCATTCTAGGAAAAAAATGTAAAGAGACTATTGACCTTTGGTTTTAATTGATTCTCGGTGGAATTGACCAAACCCCACTTCCGGTAGCAGGAGGTAAGGTAAGTGGAGGCTCAGCCGGGGCTCGTGGATTTATCATAAGTAGATAAGGGCTTGTGCTCATAAAATCACATAAATCCTGCGAAAATATTAATCTACATAATACGATAAGAAGATAAGGAGCCGATACATCTCTGGTGACAAACACGATGACACGTCACCCACTGGAATGTTTCCTCCACCAGAAGGAAGGCTTGTCCTCTGTTATTATTTTTACCAATGTCATAAATGTATTAATCTATAAAGCCGTCTCTTGAAAGGGGACGCGTCACCCCCGTATTAGAAACTGAAGCATCACTTCATCATAAAGTGAAGGGAACAAGAGCTAGCACTCTAACACTGCCTATGACCCTCGTTCAGCTACGACCCTGCTGTGAACAGGTCATTGAAGAGGGTTATCTGATGGAGAGCAGACATGAAGTCCATACGAAGGACTGGGAGGCGACACTTTCTCATGCCTGAGAGACGCTCACGCTCAGAACTGAAATGTTGCCATGGGCTATTAAATCATCGTCATAATGTTCTATAGAGGAGTGCTGCCTTCATTTTCCTCCATTATATGGAGGATTGGTATATGCCTGGAAGACTTGGCACCCGTGTTCTATTTACTGCTAGCTAGTGCTGCTTTTCTTTCTCTTTTTTTCTAGATAATAGATAGAACGGTGATAGATATATATGATGGTGATAGATATTATAAATCTTTCCCTTGAACCCTGAGTCGGTCCTTCTATATTTTCTGGTCCTGCTATCTACCTTGGTTTTTCCCCTTTCTGACTCCTTGTTCCTCCGTTCCCTGGATTTTCCTCCGGACTGGGTGTCGCCCCCTTCCTTCCCCACATCTCGCCTCAGTCTCTGTGATTTCCGTGTCTGCACAGTCCTGTGATGCAGCGGGACCAGAAATATCCCTGAGCCCGGGCTGGTAATGTCACCGGTGACCCTTGAGTCGGTCCTTCTATATTTCCTGGTCCTGCTATCTACCGTGGTTTTACCCCTTTCTGACTCCTTGTTCCTCCGTTCCCCGGATTTTCTTCCGGACCGGGTGTCTCCCCATTACTTCCCCATATCTCTTCTCCGTCTCTGTGATTTCCGTGTCTGCACAGTCCTGTGATGCAGCGGGACCAGAAATATCCCTGAGCCCGGGCTGGTAATGTCACCGGTGACCCCTGAGTCGGTCCTTCTATATTTCCTGGTCCTGCTATCTACCGTGGTTTTGCCCCTTTCTGACTCCTTGTTCCTCCGTTCCCTGGATTTTCTTCCGGACCGGGTGTCTCCCCCTTCCTTCCCCATATCTCTTCTCCGTCTCTGTGATTTCCGTGTCTGCACAGTCCTGTGATGCAGCGGGACCAGAAATATCCCTGAGCCCGGGCTGGTAATGTCACCGGTGACCCCTGAGTCGGTCCTTCTATATTTCCGTGGTCCTGCTGTCTACCGTGGTTTTGCCCCTTTCTGACTCCTTGTTCCTCCATTCCCCGGATTTTCCTCCGGACCGGGTGTCTCCCCCCTCCTTCCCCACATCTCTTCTCCATCTCTGTGTTTTCCGTGTCTGCACAGTCCTGTGATGCAGCGGGACCAGAAATATCCCAGAGCCCAGGCTGGTAATGTCACCAGTGACCCCTGAGTCAGTCCTTCTATATTTCCATGGTCCTGCTATCTACCGTGGTTTTGCCCCTTTCTGACTCCTTGTTCCTCCATTCCCCGGATTTTCCTCCGGACCGGGTATCTCCCCCTTCCTTCCCCACATCTCTTCTCCGTCTCTGTGTTTTCCGTGTCTGCACAGTCCTGTGATGCAGCGGGACCAGAAATATCCCAGAGCCCGGGCTGGTAATGTCACCGGTGACCCCCGAGACGCCCCCATAATCTGCCTTTATCCTTGTACTCCGGGAGAGTACAGTGTTTTTCGGAGGCTGAGATAAAGGCGGTGAGTGTTAGGTGTGTCAGGCACAAGCAGCGTCTTCAGATAACATTTGATTTTCGGGATGCTTTGTTGTAGGAGAAAGATGAGGAGAGAGGAGCATCACAGAGAGGAGCATCACAGAGAGGAGCATCACAGAGAGGAGCATCACAGAGAGGAGCCGTCCGCCGGCGCTGATTTCTACTTCTTTATAAACACGGTGGTCGGGGAATGAAGGAGCTTGTAATGGGCGTCAGGAGCCGGTGGCCCTTTATGGATCCGGTGCTTTCATGTCTGATGCCCCCCAGCTGCAGCGATGGCTGACACGTCCTATTCAGCCCAGATAGATGCCAATTTTACTACAAGTCATCGGAGCCTTTCATCCACCGTCTTTTGTTCAGGTTTTTTTTTTTTTTTTTTACGGCAAACATGAGAAAATAAAAGAAGATATTTGGTGGCCACGATTTCTCGCCTAGAAAAGAATGGTTTTCTGAAAAGGCCATAATCATCCTCTGCTTTATCCACCAGGTCTCCGGGTCTAAATCATCAGCAAAGTGGAAACTCCTGAAAGCTAAAAATCTCTGGGGGAAAACATAATGATCACTGAAGGTCCGGCTGCTGAGACCCTCAGCGAACCCGAGATTGGGAGCCGCAAAGGCGGGACAGAGATGGGCATGCCCAACCTCCGCTCCTTTCATTGTCTATGGGACTGCTGAGTGCAGCATCCTGTTATCTCTTTCACTCCCTTAAGTCAATGAATGGAGCAGAGGCCACGCATGCAGTTCTTAGGGTTCTAGTCTCAAGATTGCTAGCGGTTCCCAGTGGTCAGACCCCCAGACTATGGAATCCTAAAGACAGGACACAGATCAACCTCCACTCCATTCATTGTCTATGGTACTGCTGCACACAGCACTCAGTAATTTCTTTCAGTCCTTTACTCAGTGAATGGAGCAGAGGCCACACATGCAGTTATTATGGGTCCGATCTCGAGATTGCTAAGGGTTCCCAGTGGTCAGACCCCCAGACTATGGAATCCTAAAGACAGGACACAGATCCGCATTCTCAACCTCTGCTCCATTCATTGTCTATGATACTGTTGCACACAGCACTCAGTAATTTCTTTCAGTCCTTTACTCAGTGAATGGAGCAGAGGCCACACATACAGTTATTACGGGTCCGATCTTGAGATTGCTAAGGGTTCCCAGTGGTCAGACCCCTCAGACTCTGGAATCCTAAAGACAGGACACAGATCCGCATTCTCAACCTCGGCTCCATTCATTGTCTATGGTGCTGCTGCACACAGCACTCAGTTATTTCTTTCAGTCCTTTAGTCAATGAATGGAGCTGAGGCCACACATGCAGTTCTTGCGGTTCCGATCTTGAGATTGCTAAGGATTCTCAGTGGTCATATCACCAGCAATCCCGAGATAGGAACTTCGGACCCCCAAAGATGGTGCATAGGTCCACATACTTGACGTTTGCTCCATTCATTGTCTATAATACTGCTGAGCACAGTGCTTAGTTATTTCTTTCAGTCTCTTAGTCGAGGAATGAAGCAGAGGCCAAGCATGCAGTTCTTGGGGTTCCAATCTCAAAATTTCTATGGTTTCCCAGTGGTTGAACCACTAGAGATCCCTAGATTGGGAGTCTGGAACCCCAAAGTCAGGTCACAGGTCCTCATTCTTGACATTGGCTCCATTCATTGTCTAAGGGACTGTTGAACACAACTGTTACTTCCTTCAGTCCTATAGCCAATGAATGGAGCTGAGGCCACACATGCAGTTCTTGGGGTTCTGATCTCGAAATTTCTAGGGATTCCCAGGGTTTGGACCACCAGTGATCATAAGATTGACACTCTGGAACCCTAAAGACCAGTCATAGGTGCTCATTCTTGACCTCGTCTCCATTCATTGTCTATGGCACTTCTTAGCACAGTGATCCTGTATTTCCTTCAGTCGTATAGTCAATGAATGGAGCGGAGTCTGCACTAGCAGTTCTTGGGGTTCTGATCTTGAGATTTCTAGGGGTTCCCAGTGGTTGGACCACCAGTGATCCCAAGATTGAGACTCTGGAACCCCAAAGACCGGGCACAGGTCCTCATTCTTGACCTCAACTCCATTCATTGTCTATGGGACTGCTGAGCACAGCGCTCAATTATTTCCATCAGTCCCCCGTAATTTTTAGGTAAGTCCCCACTATAATCTAATGGCCTCCCTGTCTCCTAAAGGGGCATCCTCCTGTGGGAACAACTTTTTTTACTTAAAGTATATGCATGCACTTTGAAGATAAAAATTAATTTTGCGTTTCAGTTTCATTACAAAGTTTGCGCCAACGTTTGCAGGCTCTTTGTTTCCTGGCACATTCAACCTCAATGACCGATAAAAGAAATACAAACTCTCCCGTAAGAAAGAGCTCACTGACGGATTCTCAGTTAACTCCATCTGCAGCCAGCAATAGACAGTAAAGTGCAGACGCTAGAGAAGGAAAACAGGGCAAAACTTTTAATAAAACCCAATTGCCAATTTTCTTTTAAGCACCAAATAAAAAAAATAATTGACAGCTCTTCTTAAATAAGTGGTAGGAGATGTTCTTAGAAGACTATAAGATTCATAGTATTGGTGGTTCCTCGGCCCGATCACTGCGATGTCACTCCTCCTTATCTGGATGGGACCTGTGATCCCAGCCGAGATCTAGCAGAAAATGAGCAATGTCAGGAAACGTTCCCCTCGGAGGCCAAGTACAAACTTTAAGCAGCAGAATGTGTGAGATAAGATGTGCGTAGGCCGCCGGCTGCTCCTGCTATCGATCGCTTTGGTTCCCGGGGTTTGTGAGCACTCCGTCTAATATCTGCTCTGTATTAGCTGATGCCCTGGTGCACTGCTGCTTTCAGGGGCCGCACTCCTCATCCGCTGCCTGAGCAACTGCGGCAAAGAGCCAACAAGCACAGGAAGCAAGATAAATGGAGGGGTTAATAAAAGATATTACCCTCCTGCTTCCAATTTCCTCTCTGCTTTACCTGGGTTACATTGTTTCCAGCAGCATTCTCATACAATTTACAGGGACTATTGGGAGCGGCGGAGAAAGCGGCGCAGAGAACAGTGGAGAGAGCAGCACAGAGAAGAGCGGAGAGAGCGGCGCAGAGAACTGCGGAGAGAGCGGCGCAGAGAACAGTGGAGAGAGCGGTGCAGAGAACAGTGGAGAGAGCGGTACAGAGAACAGTGGAGAGAGCGGCGCAGGGAACAGCGGAGAGAGCGGCGCAGAGAACAGTGGAGAGAGCAGCACAGTGAACAGCGGAGAGAGAGGCGCAGAGAACAGTGAAGAGCGGCGCAGAGAACAGTGGAGAGAGAGGCGCAGAGAACAATGGAGAGAGCGTAGGAAGATGACAGTCCATTCAGATACAAGGCCATTTGACCCGAGGGTCACAACCTGGCTTCTCCGAACATATCCATGATGCCAGATGACTGGATTGTCCCCACCTAGTTTCTCCAAACTTATCCATAGGTGCCAGGTGACCGGATTGTCCCAGTATGGTTTCTGCAAACATATCCATAGGTGCCAGGTGGCCGGATGTTCCCAACCTGGTTTCTCCAAACGAATCCATGGGTTCCAGGTGACCGGATGGTCCCAATCTGAGATTCACAAACGTATCCATAGTTCAGCGATGGTCTATGGAGCAGATCTGTATTCTTCCAACCTGGGCTGAGGTCCCCTAAGCTGGCATCCATGCTTATACATGGTTATTAGATCGCCCCTCAGTCGTCTTTTTTCTAGACTAAATAATCCTAATTTTGCTAATCTCTCTGGGTACATTGTTCTACTGTTCAGAGGCTCCTGCACAAATATGGTCTTCATGGAAGCATCATCAGAAGAAAACCTCTCCTGCATCCTCACCATAAAATTCAGCATCAGAAATATGCAAAAGAACATGTAAACAAGCCTGATGCATTTTGGAAACAAGTCCTGTGGACTGATGAGGTTAAAATATAAATTTTTGGCCACAATGATTAAAGGTATGTGTGGAGAAAAAAAGACAGAATTTCAGGAAAAGAAAATTTTGCCAACGATTAAGCATGGGGGTGGATTAATCATGCTTTGGGGTTGTGTTGCAGCCAATGGCACAGAGAACATTTCCCAGGTAGAGGGAAGAATGTATTCAATGAAATTTTGACAAATTCTTGATGTAAACATAACACCACCTGTAAAAAAGCTGAAGGTGAAAAGAGGAAGAGGATGGCTTCTACACATGGATAACGATCCTAAACACACATCACAATCCACAATAGACGACCTCAAAAGGTGCAAGCTGAAGGTTTTACAATGGCCCTCACAGTCCCCTGATCTGATCATCATTGAAAATCTGTGACCAGACCTCAAAATAGCAGAGTATACAAGGCGCCCCAAAAGGAATTTAGTATAAAGGGCACAAAAAATGGTTGAACACCAAAGGCAGAAAGAAATATCCACTGCGCTCCCAGGCAACATGTTTCAGACCTGCATGGACCTTTGTCAAGCCACAGACCATGCAGGTCTGAAATATGTTGCTTGGAAGCACAGTAGATATTTCTTTTCTGCCTGTTTGATTTTTGTGCTGTGGTGTTCAACCATTTTTTGTGCCTTTTATACTACTGGATCAATTAAGCAATTATTTTAGGAAAATTTGATGTCAGCTATCGCTTGCACGGTTGCTATTATTGATTATTCAGTGTTCACTTTATTGAGTGAAATAGGTGTAGACTAATACTAATAAAGAGGGAAGCTCAAGGAATGAGTCCTAAATAGCACATAATGAACAGAAGAAGATCCGGAGGTATACAGGAGTGCATGTGCATCAGAGAAATGCAGTCTGTAAGTGTCATATTAAGCATAGGAACTGGATCTAACAACACGCACATGTGTGCACAGGCACGTAGGTTCAGCAGAGCACCATCTTCCTTCTCATGTAGGACAGATTGCAAGGCACAGGCCTCATACAGATCAGAAACAACCTACAGCCTTACTGGGAAAGTGGTGGAGAAGGGAGCTGATGGCTTTCTGCTCCACTACATTATTTATAAGGGTCCATGTCCGGAGGAGAAGCTAATATTCTTGTTGCCCAGGGCCGATTTTCTATAAGGCTTGTCCAGCACAAGATACCATAGAGCCAACAAAACAGGAAATGGAATTTTTTCTGTATACCCTTTAAAGGGGAATTTCCATCACAGGCATTTACAGCATGTCAACAGGGCACTTAGGACCCGGCCCACGTCTGTGGATATGCCATAGATGTCTGTGATGAGAATAACCCTGTAAGATGATGAGGAAGGTGATTACAGTGTAGGAAGTACACTGGTGTAAGCCGTGCCGGGAGCAGGAGAAGAGTGCTTCCTTCCTTGTCTGCAGAGTGAGGAACTTCAATTCTAGTGAGAGAAAGTGATTGATTCATTGCAAATGAGGCTTATTACCATGTGCTTCATTACAGTGTTCTTCAATACATGTGCTTCACTACCAGGTGCTTCATTGCTATATGCTTGATTACTATTTGCTTCATTGCCATTTGCTTCATTCATTGTGCTTCATTCAATGTGCTTCATTATTGTGTGCTTTGTTACCCTGTGCTTCATTACCATGTGCTTCATTGTTATATGATTCATAACCATGTGCTTCGTTACCCTGTGTATCATTACTCTGTGCTGTTACCCTGTACTTTGTTACCCCGTGCATCGTTACCCTGTGCTTCGTTACCCCGTGCATCATTACCCTGTGCTTCGTTACCCTGTGCTTCATTACTCTGTGCATCGTTACTCTGTGCTTCATTACTCCGTGCCTCATTACCCCATGTTTCGTTACTCTGTACCTCGTTACACTGTGCATCATTACCCTGTGCTTTGTTACCCCGTTCTTTGTTACCCTATGCTTCGTTACCCTGTGCATCGTTACTCTGTGCTTCACTACCCCATACATCTTTACCCTGTGATTCATTACCCTGTGCTTTGTTACCCTGTGCTTCATTACCCTGTGCTTTGTTACCCTGTGCTTTGTTATCCCGTGCTTCATTACCCGAGCTTTGTCACCCTGTGCTTTGTTACCTTGTGCTTCGTTACCCTGTGCTTCGTTACCCTGTGTTTCATTACCCCGGGCTTCGATACCCCATGCTTCATTACTCTGGGCCTAATTGCCCTGTGTCTCGTTACCCTGAGCTTCATTAACCTGTGCTTCATTACCCTATGCTTCGTTACCCCGTGCTTCATTACCTCATGCTTTGCTACCCTGAGATTCGTTACCCTGAACTTCTTTACCCTGTGCTTCATTACCCTGTGCTTCGTTACCCTGAGCTTCTTTACCCTGTGCTTCATTACCCTGTGTTTCATTACCCCGGTCTTCGATTCCCCATGCTTCGTTATCCTACACCTCATTACCCTGTGCCTCGTTACTCTGAGCTTCGTTACCCCGTGCTTCATTACCCCATGCTTTGTTACCCTGAGATTCGTTTCCCTGAGCTTCTTTACTCTGTGCTTCGTTACCCTGTGCTTCATTACCCTGATCTTCTTTACCCTGTGCTTCATTACCCTGTGTTTCATTACCCCGGTCTTCGATTCCCCTTGCTTCGTTATCCTGCACCTCATTACTCTGTGCCTCATTACCCTTAGTTTCATTACTCTGAGCTTCATTAACCTGTGCTTCGTTACCCAGAGATTCATTACCCTGAGGTTCGTTAACCCGTGCTTCATTACACCATGCTTCGTTACACCATGCTTCATTATGCAATGCTTTGTTACCCTGAGCTTCGTTACCCCATGCTTCATTACCCCAAGCTTCGTTACCTCAAGCTTCATTACCCCGTGATTCATTACCCCGTGCTTCGTTACCCCATGCTTCGTTACCCCGAGCTTCATTACCCCAAGCTTCGTTACCCTGTACTTCATTAACCTGAGCTTCGTTACCCCGTACTTCGTTACCTCATTCTTTGTTACCCTGAGCTTCGTTACCCTGTGCCTCATTATCCATGCTTTGTTACCCCATGCTTTGTTACTCCATGCTTTGTTACCCCATGCTTTGTTACTCTGAGCTTTGTTACCCTCTGCCTCGTTATCCGTGCTTCGTTACTCTGTGCTTCATTACTCTGTGCTTCGTTACCCCATGCTTCATTACCTCGTGCTTCATTACCCCATGCTTGTTTACCCCATGCTTCATTACCCTGAGCTTCATTACCCCATGCTTTGTTACCCCATGCTTCATTACCCCGAGCTTCATTACCCCTAGCTTCGTTACCCTGTGCTTCATTACCCTGAGCTTCATTACCCCGTGCTTTGTTATACCATGCTTTGTTACTCCATGCTTCGTTACCCCATGCTTTGTTACCCTGAGCTTTGTTACCCTCTGCCTCGTTATCTGTGCTTCATTACTCTATGCTTCGTTACTCTGTGTCCTTCGTTACCCCGTGCTTCATTACCTCGTGCTTCATTACCCCATGCTTGTTTACCCCATGCTTCGTTACCCCGAGCTTCATTACCCCTAGCTTTGTTACCTTGAGCTTCATTACCCTGAGCTTCATTACCCCGTGCTTCGTTACCCCATGCTTTTTTACCCTGAGCTTTGTTACCCTGTGCCTCATTATTCGTGCTTCATTACCCCTGCTTTGTTACCCCATGCTTTGTTACCCTGAGCTTTGTTACCCTGTGTCTCGTTATCAGTGCTTCGTTACTCTGTGCTTCGTTACTCCATGCTTTGTTCCCCCGCCTCCATTATCCCATGCTTCGTTACCCCATGCCTCGTTACCCCGTGCTTCGTTACCCCGCACTTCGTTACCCTGTGCCTCGTTATCCGTGCTTTGTTGCCCTGTACTTTGTTATCCCGTGCTTCATTACCCTATGCTTCGTTACCCCGCACTTCATTACCCTGCGCTTCGTTACTCTGTACCTCGTTAACAGTCCTTCATCTGTGTCGGCTCCTCTGTCTGCAGGGTCGGAGGATTAGATAACTTGGCGGCACGGTAGTCCTGTTCGTACAAGATGTAAGCGGTAGACATTTATTGAGTGTGTAATCTTACATTGCGCCATTAATAATGGATGGATGCGGTGCTGATGCTGCTGTGAGATCAGGGCGATATCTTGTTTATCAGCGTCTCATGCACTATTAATTGGATTCATAAATACCACACAGAGAGGGAATTTGTAAGTCATCTCACACATATATGAAAAGGTTCATGTCACCGATCCGAGACCTTGAGGAACGTGTGGAGAAAGGAAGAAGAACCCCCTGAGATACACAGTATATTAAAGAAACATGCACGGAGCCAGAGCACCTGAACCGGGGCTGACATCTGTCTCTACCTGGGTCAGGTGGCCCCTAGGTCGCTGGAAGGTGCTGCTGAGGAGCCAGACTTCACAGGAGTGATCATACATGAATAGATCCGGATGCACAGACTTGTGTCCTGTGCAGTAACAGAATTGACTTTTTTCCCATTTGTTACACCCTTTTATGACTCAGTTTCAAGCAAAATGTCAGATTTAGGATTTCTAGACCCTACGTACTAATGTGGAAGTGATGGCAGGCACATCACAGATTTGTGGCACGCGAGTCACACGCAGCTTACACTGAAGTCGCAGGTGACTTTTCCACCCATTATTATCAGCATTATGTGCAGTGGACCTGGAAGGTGATGGGTTAATGTGACCCAATGACCGTCATTAACAATCATGAGACACAATGTCACAGTGTAACACTGTGATCTTCATGTTGCTTGACAGACGTCACCGCACGGTCTTTAATTAAATGATAAGGATTGAGCATTTAGTTTGCTGTCACAGTAAAGAACTGACCATCCAGTGCAGGTGAAGTCACCATGGACAGAAACTGATGGGGAAAGGCAAGGAAGCAGTACTATCTGTATCTACAGCATTTATAGGTAAAGGCAAGGAGGCAGTACTATCTGTATCTATAGCATTTATAGGTAGAGGCAAGGAGGCAGTACTATCTGTATCTACATCAGTTATAGGGAGAGGCAGGGAGGCAGTACTAGCTGTTTCTACAGTACATCATTTATAGGGAGAGATAAGGAGGCAGTACTATCTGTATCTACAGCATTTATAGGGAGCGGCAAGGAGGCAGTACTGTGTATCTATATCATTTATATGGAGAGGCAAGGAGGCAGTACTATCTGTATCTACAGCATTTATAGGTAGAGGCAAGGAGGCAGTACTATCTGTATCTACAGCATTTATAGGGAGAGGCAAGGAGGCAGTACTATCTGTATCTACAGAATTTATAGGTAGAGGCAAGGAGGCAGTACTATCTGTATCTACATAATTTATAGGGAGAGGCAAGGAGGCAGTACTATCTGTATCTACATCATTTATAGGGAGAGGCAAGGAGGCTGTACTATCTGTTTCTACATCATTTATAGGGAGAGGCAAGGAGGCAGTACTATCTATCTACATAATTTATAGGGAGTGGCAAGGAGGCTGTACTATCTGTATCTACATCATTTAGAGGGAGGCAAGGAGGCTGTACTATCTGTGTTTACATCATTTACAGGGAGGCAGCACTATCTGTATCTACATAATTTATAGGGAGAGACAAGGAGGCTGTACTATCTGTATCTACATACTTTATAGGGAGAGGCAAGGAGGCAGTACTATCTGTATCTACATCATTTATAGGGAGAGGCAAGGAGGCAGTACTATCTGTATCTACATAATTTATAGGGAGAGGCAAGGAGGCTGTACTATCTGTATCTACATACTTTATATTGAGAGGCAAGGAGGCAGTACTATCTGTATCTACATAATTTATAGGTAGAGGCAAGGAGTCAGTGCTATCTGTATCTACAGCATTTAAAGGGAGAGGCAAGGAGGCAGTACTATCTGTTTCTACAGCATTTATAGGGAGAGGCAAAGAGGTAGTACTATCAGTATCTACGTCATTTATAGGGAGTGGCAAGGAGTCAGTGCTATCTGTATCTACAGCATTTATAGGGAGAGGCAAGGAGGCAGTACTATCTGCATCTACAGCATTTATAGGGAGAGGCAAGGAGGCTGTACTATCTGTATCTACATCATTTATAGGGAGAGGCAAGGAGGCTGTACTATCTGTATCTACATCATTTATAAGGAGAGGCAAGGAGGCTGTACTATCTGTATTTACATCATTTACAGGGAGGCAGTACTATCTGTATCAACAGCATTTATAGGGATAGGCAAGGAGGCAGTACTATCTGTATCTACATACTTTATAGGGAGAGGCAAGGAGGCTGTACTATCTGTATCTACATCATTTATAGGGAGAGGCAAGGAGGCAGTACTATCTGTATCTAGATCATTTATAGGGAGAGGCAAGGAGGCTGTACTATCTGTATCTAAATAATTTACAGGGAGGCAGTACTATCTGTATCTACATAATTTATAGGGAGAGGCAAGGAGGCAGTACTATCTGTATCTGCATACTTTATAGGGAGAGGCAAGGAGGCTGTACTATCTGTATTTACATCATTTACATGGAGGCAGTACTATCTGTATCTACATAATTTATAGGTAGAGGCAAGGAAGGAGTACTATCTGTATCTACATACTTTATAGGGAGAGGCAAGGAGGCAGTACTATCTGTATCTACATCATTTATAGGGAGAGGCAAGGAGGCAGTACTATCTGTATCTACATCATTTACAGGGAGGCAGTACTATCTGTATCTACATCATTTATAGGGAGAGGCAAGGAGGCAGTACTATCTGGATCTACATCATTTATATGGAGAGACAGGGAGGCTGTACTATTTGTATCTACATCATTTATAGGGAGAGGCATGGAGGCAGTACTATCTGTATCTACATCATTTATAGGGAGAGGCAAGGAGGAGGTACTCTATCTACATCATTTATAGGGAGAGGCAAGGAGGCAGTACTTTCTGTATCTGCGTCATATATAGGGAGAGGCAAGGAGGCAGTACTATCTGTATCTACATCATTTATAGGGAGAGGAAAGGAGGCAGTACTATCTGTATGTACATCATTTATAGGGAGAGGAAAGGAGGCAGTACTATCTGTATCTACATCATTTATAGGGAGAGGAAAGTAGGCTGTACTATCTGTATCTACATCACTTGTAGGGAGGGCAAGGAGGCAGTAGTATCTGTACCTACATAATTTATAGGGAGAGGCAAGGAGTCAGTACTATCTGTACCTACATCATTTATAGGGAGAGGCAAGGAGGCAGTACTATCTGTACCTTTTCTTTATTTACAGGGAGAGGCAAGGAGGCAGTAATATCTGTGCCTTTTCTTTATTTACAGGGAGAGGCGGGCAGGCAGTACTATCTGTACCTGTTCTTTACTTACATGGAGAGGCAGTATTGTCTGCACCATTTTTAGGAATGATGCAGAGAGGCAGTACTATCTGTACCTTTTCTTTATTTACAGGGAGAGGCAGTATTATCTGCACTTTAGAGATGAAACAGAGAGGCAGTACTATCTACCTTTTCTTTATTTACAGGGAGAGGCAGTATTATCTGCACTTTAGAGATGAAGCAGAGAGGCAGTACTATCTACCTTTTCTTTATTTACAGGGAGAGGCGGTATTATCTGCACTTTAGGGATGAAGCAGAGAGGCAGCACTACTAGCACTATCACTGACGCTATCGTACTCATCTGACCTGCCGCAGTACAGCCTGTGCGTTTTAGGTAGAAAGAGTTAAGGCTGATGCGTCGTCGTCCGCTCGTCAGCATTCAGGCGTGACCCGATGTGCGCTAAAGAATAATGCTGAAATAAGGAATTATGTTTTTTACTTGTGGCCATGTTCATTATAGAAATTGCGTTAATCAAGTGAGTATTGTGACATCGCTTCTGACACCTAGAAACATCATGCGCACAGATGCAAATTTTAACCTCCAGTTATGAAATGCATGACCTAGATCATGAGGAGGGAGCTGGGAGACTG
Organism: Oophaga pumilio; assembly: GCA_009801035.1. Classification (NCBI taxonomy): domain Eukaryota; kingdom Metazoa; phylum Chordata; class Amphibia; order Anura; family Dendrobatidae; genus Oophaga; species Oophaga pumilio. The sequence continues at coordinate 15,265 of VIAB01015665.1, read as the reverse complement.
CAGGACTCGTGTGGTGTATTTAGATGCTTTATGCAGTTTGTGGGGAAGAAGAATTTTATATTCAGGGATATGAAAATCTGCTGAAGCCTGACCATTTTCTTGCCTTGGTTCGGCAGTGGCATAATTATCTCATACATTTAGTTTTTGTAAATGCGTGGTGCATGAGCAGTATGGAAATAGATGAGGAAAGTAGTTCTATGAGAGCCTCCTTCTAGTGCTCACCGCTGGAGAGACCATCACAGCCCTTATGGGGTACATCAAATAAATAAGCATTAAGGGGGCAACGCGTTGCCGTAGGGTCATGTAAGTATGGGGGTAGCTCCAACATTGGGGAGACACTAAGCACAAAGGAAGTGATTACAACTTTTGTGGAGACCACCGATGGAAGCAGCTCATATTAGATCAATGGTCTCGGTACTTTCACACAAGTTGACCTCATTGCATAGATAATTTAATAAATAGCCAATCTGTAAATCACATTATCTGTCAATTATATTGTCGCACCCCTGAAAGTCTCTCCATATTGCCAGCTACTAGGTGTCTCTCATCGGTGTAACCTGCCTGTTGCCAAGTGTAATCTGTCTATCAGCAGAGAAGATGTCCCTCTACAGGAAGTGGATGTGGGTCTTTGTATTTCTACAGGAAGTGGATATGGGTCTTTGTATTTCTCTAGGAAGTGGATGTGGGTCTTTGCATTTCTCTAGGAAGTGGATGTGGGTCTTTGTATTTCTACAGTAAGTAGATGTGGGTCTTTGTATTTCTACAGGAAGTGGATGTGGGTCTTTGTATCTCTACAGGAAGTGGATGTGGGTCTTTGTATTTCTACAGGAAGTGGATGTGGGTCTTTGTATTTCTCTAGGAAGTGGATGTGGGTCTTTGTATTTCTCTAGGAAGTGGATGTGGGTCTTTGTATTTCTCTAGGAAGTGGATGTGGGTCTTTGTATTTCTCTAGGAAGTGGATGTGGGTCTTTGTATTTCTCTAGGAAGTGGATGTGGGTCTTTGTATTTCTACAGGAAGTGGATGTGGGTCTTTGTATTTCTACAGGAAGTGGATGTGGGTCTTTGTATTTCTACAGGAAGTGGTGGAGGGCCGTTACTACCTCTTGTGGTCGGCATTCCACATTCTGACTGCTCCAACTGTACAGAACCATTTCCTTTTTAGCTGCCGGAATCTCCTTTCTTCCACTCGTAATCAGTGCACCCTGGTCCTTAGTATGGTCCTTGGAAGGAATAAGTCCTGTGCCGTCCTTTGTACTGACCACACATATATTTATACATGTAAATGAGATCTCCTCTGAGTCCACTTTTTTCTAAGCTAAACAAGCCCTACTTTTCCAACCTCTCATCACATGAGAGGCCTCCATCCCTTTGAACTGACTGTAATTTCTGAATATTCTTTTCTAAATGTAGAGAACAAAACTGGATCCCGTATTCTAGATGTGGCCTCACCAGTGATTTATAGAGGGGTAACAATATGTTGGGATTTTGAGATTTTATCTCTTTTTATACACCCTAAAATCTTGCTTGCTTTTGCAGCTGCTGCTTGACATTGAATGCTGCTGCTCAGCTTACCTGTAACCAGAATCCCCCGTCCTTCTCCTGTTCTTTAGTCCCCAGTATTCTTCCATTTAATGTATATGCAGCAATAGGATTACTCCGTCCTCGGTGCATTACTCTACATTTATATACATTTCACCTCATTTGCCAAGTGTTTGCCCATCAGACGTCTCATTCAGATCGTTCTGTAATATTGTAATGTCAAGGTCAGATTTTAATATCCTACATAGCTTGGTGTCGTCAGCAAAGACTGACACTTTACTCTCAATCCCATCCACAAGGTCATTAATAAAGAGGTTAAAAAGAATCGGTCCCAGTACAGATCCCTGTAGTTCCCACTGCTCCCAGTACAGATCCCTGTGGTCCCCACTGCTCCCAGTACAGATCCCTGTGGTCCCCACTGCTCCCACTACAGATCCCTGCGGTCCCCACTGCTCCCAGTACAGATCCCTGCGGTCCCCACTGCTCCCACTACAGATCCCTGCGGTCCCCACTGCTCCCAGTACAGATCCTTGCAGTCCGCACTGCTGACTATATTCCATTTAGGGAACATACCATTTATGACGCCTCCTTGTTTCCTGTCATTTAGCCAATTCCTTACCATCTGCATATAATTTCCCACAGTCCTTGCGCTGGAGCTTCAGTATAAGGCCGAGATCACATATGCATGCGAGGTCATGTTAATTCCCGGCACTGCCGCCGGCCTCGGGAGTGGAGCGTGCGGCTGCATAGCAATACATGGAGACGCACGCTCCGCTCCCGAGGCCGACGGCAGTGCCAGAATTAACATGCGAGACTCGGCCGTATTCCTCGCATGTGTGATCCCGGCCTAAGGCTGTTATGTGGCACAGTATCAAATGCCTTTGCAAAGTCCCATCAGTCGCATTACCTACATACAGACTTGCACTCTCCTCCTCATAGAAACCCAGCATGTTAGTTAGACACGACCTATCCTTCACGGATCCATGCTGGTTGTCAGTTATTAGATTATTCTCTGCATTATATTTCTGCAAGTCATCTCTTATAATGCCCCAAAAATACTGCACACTGTTGATGTCAGGCTTACCTTTCTGAAATATCGGTACCACGTGAGCCTCCTCCAATCCTGTGGCACCGCTCCTGTTACACGAGAGTCTACGAATATGAGATGCAGCGGTCTGTCAATTACTGAGCTCAATTCCCTCGGTTTCTGTGGATGAATGCCCCCTGTGCCGGGGGATTTGTCAATGTTTGATACGCTCAGTCGCAGGTGCACTTCTTCTTCTTCTTGTCTTACACTAGTTATATCAGGTGGTGGACTTTGATTTTTGCCTTGTTGAATGATCCCTGAAACAGTTACCGTAATTCATCGGTGAACACGGATGAAAAGCGCCTGTTTAATATCTCAGCCTTTTCTTTGTCCTCTATAATTTTCTTGTTATTGTCATCTTTTAAGGGACCGATACTATCTATTGGTTTTTTCTTTTTGGCATTGATGTATTTATACAATTTTGGGGGATTTATTTTAATGTCGCTGGTGATTTGTTTCTCTGTAGATAACTTTGCCAGCTTGATTTCTTTGTTCTATTTCTTACTTAGCTCTTTATATCCCTGTATTCTCGGCCTTCAGGATTCTGAATGCCCTTTAGTTTTAGGTCTTATTATTCCATAATGGTCTCTATTTATTCCTGGACATTTTATTACCAGAGGGTATAAGTTTTCTGCTGGATTCTAGTAGTATATCCTTAAAAATGCCCCATTTATGGTCAATATCCACAGTTACCATGACCTGGTCCCAATCTATACTATTAAGCTTTTCTCTTAATTTGCTGAATTCGGCTTTCCTAAAGTTCCAGGTTTTGGCATTTCACCTTTTGAATGTTTGATGGTTACTGCTTCCCAAATGCTCCATGACCTGTAGATCAGAAATTGTATCTGGTCAGTAAGCTCTTGAATAATGGCAGGAGCAATGCACGCTAAAAGATTAGAGAAAGGAATCACAGTACCTATAGCGCTGGCAGAATGCAGATGAAAAATGGTGAACTGTCCACTGAAAAGAGCATAAGAATCAGGACATAGTAGCCTGGTTTGTGCACCAAAATCAGTTTTACCTTGTTGTGGGGAAGATAGAAAACCATTGATGGTCGTGTAGTCCCAGCGAGAAAGGAGCAGCTGATATTTCTTAGAGGGACTCTCTAAAGTATGATGGTATACTTTATTTTTTTAAATAATCATCCATATATCATCCATATATCTCAGTGCGGCACATCACTGTCGCCGTAAAAATCCTCCAAGGCAGGAAATTAAAGAACAGAAAAACATACGGCTCATCAACTCCAAGACTACCACCGCTGGGGGGGAAATACTGATTTGATGTGTGTTTATCATAAGTAAATAAGCTTTTATTGATCTATTATGTATGCAGCGGGGGCCGCGGAGACGTTCATCAGGAGCTGCCTCGTTTCTTTGGTTTTGAGATCCTGAGCGGCATCGTCAATGGATTCCTGCGGCTCAGACATCTCCAGATTCCCAAAGTCACCTTCTATATATATACATGGGGCGGGGGGCTCTGGTGATAGTGGGGCTATTTCTGGACGTGGGTTACACCACACGGTCGGAAAGTTTGGATGCAGTAGAAATAAGTGCGGTCAGAGGCTCCTGCTCTTCGAGAAATGGAAAACATATTGATTGGTTTTCTTACTGTACGTCTAAAGTTGAACGCGAACGTTGATCTGGAAGAGCTTTATGTATCTGGAAACCACCTTTGACGAATACGTAGGAATTAGAAAAATGGCTAAAAGTTCCTGAGATGTCAATGATTCCATCTTCACCTCTAATTTCTCAAGATACAAACGCTAAGCATTATCATTGACGTGCTAAAAAAAAATAAAATAAAGCGCAATCCTCATCACAACCACTAGGGGGGGGGGGGGGCACATATAGACACATAGAGCATAAACGTCTCCCGACAGAGTATTGTAGGATTACGATACGATACACTTTATTGATCCCGGGGGGAAATTACAGTATTACAGCAGCAATACAAACAGCAGTACATAAAATAAAATATTATGGGTTTTATTTAACAATGGTCATCTTGGCATATGTAGAGCCAAGAGGAGAGGGGGTCCGACGCCCCGCACAGCTGATATCTGGGGTACGGCGCTAAAGCACCACAGCGACATACACTATGTAGTGGCCAAACGTGGTACTGCAGCTCAGCTATCATTGTAGAGTGTGATCTGAGCTGCAGTACTGAGAATGACCACTACACAGTGTATGGTGCTGTTCTGTTTTGGCTCCTTACACTGATCAGTGGGGTGACAGGGGTCAGACCCCAACCGATCTGTAATTGATGACCTATCGTAAGGGAAGGACATTGGTATGTTTATTGATGACCTATCGTAAGGGAAGGACATTGGTATGTTAACGTATGACAACCCTTTAAGAATTCATTTTTTTGTCTTTTTTCGGTGGTGGGAACTCATGTCCGCCAGGGCTGGCGTCAGCACCCGGCACACCCGGGCAAGTGCCG
>VIAB01015664.1:14851-26013 GCA_009801035.1 Oophaga pumilio | reverse complement strand
GTCATTCTCAAAACTTTTGGCCATGACTGTACAGTCAATAATTACTAATTTGAGCGATTTAGAAGCTTTCTGATGCCTGCTTAGAAAGTGTTTGGATAGGCTGTGCAATAGATAGCCATTCCGAATGTTTTAACGGTGTTTGTTAAGACGCGCGTGCATGGTCTGTATGGTGCGGCCCACATATTGGAGCCTACAGCTGCATTCCAATAGGTACACAACATAGATTGATTGGCAATTGACAAAATGATTGATTTTATAGCCAATGCCTGTAGTATTGGATCTAAATTCTTTAGCCCTGTTAACAATAGAAGAGCAGCAAAGACACTTTGCAGCTCTACAAGCAAAACAACCAGGGTTCTTGACTGGTTGGATTCCAGTCCATTGAGAAGGTTTCAGGATTGTATTGCTCGGTGCGACAAGGTTACGGAGGGTGCGACTTCTTCGAAAGACCGTTCTAGGCCGAGTAGGGATATATCCAGAAAGTATTGGGTTACCCTCAAGAATGAACCAGTACCATCAGGAGTTTTTTTAATTTTCACATGTGATTGATTAAATATTGTCACAAAACTCCATTTGACAAAATCAAAGGCAGCTGGGCCAGTGATATTTGTGTTTTTTATTTTATCTACGCAGTCTTTTTGGGTAAAAATTTTGGCTTTTTGAAATGCAACCTGCACCAGTTTTTTTGGGTATCCTTTGTTTTGAAAGTGTTGTTTCAGAACGTTTGCTTCAATGTTAAAGTCAGAATCCCTAGTGCAATTCTTCCTAATCCTCCAATTTTGCCCATACGGGATATTGAGGATCCACTTGGGGAGGTGGCCGCTGTTGAAACCTAAATAACTATTTACGTCTACATTCTTAAAATGGGTTGATATAAAAAAACGACCTACAGCGTCCACATGCACAACTAGATCCAAGAATTGAATGGACGTATTAGACACATTAGCAGTAACATGAAGTACAATATGTCACGAAAAAACAAACTCAGAATCAGTGGAATCCGTTCCAGAGCTATAACCTCATAAAGTGAAGGTCACAATTGTAAAAATTGGCTTGGTCATTAAGTTCAAAATTGTTTCTGTCACTAAGGGGTTAGCCCAGACAATCATTCCACAGAAAAACATTAATAAATAACATTTTCCTCATGTCTGATTTACATCAGCACCATTTGTAAAATGTTGTTTTATTTGGTTAGCCTTTTAGGAGGTTTAAACATGTAGCAGTAGTTTTTGATTTTATCAAGGAAATTTGCAAAATTTATTTTTTGAGGGACCTATTGAGGTTTGACGTGACTTTGGGGGTCCTATATATTGGAAAACCTCCAAATCTGATACCATTTCGAAAACAGCACCCCTTGACATATTTTAAACTGTGGTCAGATATTTTATTTACCCTTCAGGTGATTTTCAGGAATTAATGCAAAGTTGCATAACAGGAATGAAAAAAAATATTTTTACCACCCAAATGTCACTAACTTCTGAACAGGCCACTATAGCCAGCAGACTCTAAAGCCGTTATTTGGCCGTGAATTGCAATGGCAAACATCAGAACCACACAAAAATTATCTCAGGGTACCGATGGGGTAAAAGAGGAAGCCCCCACACTCTGTTAACCATTTATATGATGTAGTCACTATTGACAGCAGCATCTAATGGGTTAAAGAAATATGGACGGTGCCAAAACTGATCATGGCTGATACAGCAAGTTGTCAGCTATATTGGACAGCCAACAGCTGCTGGATTGTCACCTGTATGGGGATGCTAGTCTCTCATATCTCAGGTCAGTAAAAAAGACGTATTTGCGGTCATTAAGGGTTCAATGTAGATATAGGGATTTTTGTGTATTCACCGTAAAATCCTTTTCTCCGAGACGCTCATTGGTGGACACAGACAATGGGTGTTATGCTGCTGCCACCTGGAGGCTGACACTAAGTTGAGACAAAAACGAGTTAGCTCCTCCTCCGCAGTATACACCTTCCTGCTGGCTCCAAATGAACCAGTTCGGTACAAAAGCAGTAGGAGACCATTAGTATCATATCAAAGTGCGATCATTAGCATCATATCAGAGTATAACCCATTGAATGAAAGACAAGAGGCAGAATCCATCAGGCTAACAGGGTGGGTGCTGTGTCCCCCAATGAGCGTCTTGGAGAAAAGGATTTTACGGTGAGTACACAAAAATCCCTATTTCTCCTTCGCCTCATTGGGGGACACAGACCATGGGAAGTCCCAAAGCAGTCCATAGGTGGGCCACAATCCTGCGTAGCGACCGAGTAAAGATACACTACTGTCTGCTGCAGGATAGACTGCCGAGGACCGCACGAGCTGAAGTCTGAGCATGACTAGTGCTTCAAGAATGTGTACAGGCTGAACCAAATTACAGTCTTGCAGCTCTGCAGACCTGTTTCGTCCGCTTCCGAAGCCGAATGGCCCAGAGGGCGGACCTCGACCACGTAGAATATGCCCTAATCTCTATTGGGATGGGCACACATCTATAGTAGTATAACTCCAGAATAGGCAAAAAAAAATTTCTCTGGCTAGTGTGATTCTGAAGTGGCTTACAGGAGAGTGTTGTCCTCAGGACATACGTCCTGAGCCCAGTCGCTGCGTGCAAGGCGCGTGTACCTTTATCCACCAGAAGTACCGGTGTCGGACCCAAAGAGGGAAAGACAAAGTCATCGTTAAAGAATGGAAGGACCAAACAACGTTGGCCAAAAAGGGGGTGAAAACGGACTGAGGACAATCGTGTACTGGTGGAAAAAAACAAAAAAGAGCTCGACAGGGAATAGTTGTCACCTCCGAGCGTTGCCTGAAAAATGACACCACGACAAGAAAGGCGACCTTCCAAGACAGAACTGCCCGCGAGACATCATGAAACAGCTCGAAAGGTGTCTGTTAAACCGCACCCAGGACCGAACCAACGTCCCCGGATTTTAACTGAATCATGTAGGGGAGTACTCCTGCGAAGTCCTGTGAATGAAAGTCCTGACCTACGTCTTGGAAGCAATCCTGCGCTGGGTTGGAGACAGATAAAGCCAGGACCTGGCCTTTGAGAGAGGTGAGCATCACAAACCTGCTTCCAGGACAGTCTGGAGAAAAAATGTCTGCCCTAGGTGATGTAAGGCCCTTTAAGTCATCCAAGGGTGCCCATACCTTGGTCTGCAAAACAGTAGGATGGAGCGAACAGCGGAGCCCTCTGGTGGAGCGCGAGGATGAAGGCAACAGTCATCTGCGGATGGACCACAACTCCCCGGGAGTCGTGGTTCCACAGCCATCACGTTAGCACCCGTATTTTATTTTTTTTTGTTAACCAGCCACCCTGAGCGGGAAAGTATATCTAGTGTGATGTTGATGCTTTTCTCGCAAGCTCGAAAAGACGGGCCTTTGACCAAAAGGTTGTCCAAGTATGGCAAGACGACTATGCCCTGGGTATGTAGGATGGACATGACAGCCGCCATGACCTTTGTGAACATTTTGGGGGCGGTGGCTAGCCCGAAAGGTAGGGCTGTAAACTGGTAATGCAGGTCGGCGATAGCGATAACATAAGAATTTTTAATGTGGGGGGGAAACTGAGGATGTGAAGGTAGGCGTCTTGGATTTCGATAGAGGCCAAACATTCTCCCCTTTCCATGGTAGATATGACCAGGTGGAGGGACTCCATCCGGAAATGTCTGACCCTGACAAATCTGTTCAGAAACTTCAGGTCCAGTATGGGCCTGACAGTCCCGTTCTTTTTGGGGACCACGAACAGGCTGGAATAGAATCTTGAAATCTCTAGTTTACCGGTACGGGAAAGATAACAACGTTATGCCGGAGAGATTTGATGGCCTTGGATAGGGCCCGTGCACAGGTTTTCACTTTGGGAGAACGCAAGAGAAAAAGTCATCTTGGGGGGAGATTGATAAACTCTAACTTGTACCCCGAGAACACCAGCTCTCTCGAAACCAGAGCAGGCAACTGCCTACTCCGGTGGAGTTGCCCAGAAATTGCCTCGAGTCATTTAGCTGAAAATCTGTGGGACCTAAATGCCCTCGATTTGGGCTGGTGGGATCGAATTCTCCCCCAACGGGTTGGCTCTGTACGAGACCTGACGATCTCTGTCCCGATTGGATCAACCTGAACTGGCGGGGTTGGCCGCTGTGGCCCACACGGAGTTGCTAAAGGACAGAAAAAGTGCCTGAAGCTGGCAACGAAAAAGGCTGCTTCATCCTCTGCCGAGGGAGGAAGCTGCTTTTCCCCTCTGTAGTGTCAGAGATGAGGTGATCTAGGTTCTCACTTGAATAATCGGCTGCTCTGATAAGGCAAAGAAGTTAGAGACTTCTTGGTAGTTGAGTCTGCTCGCCATGTCAACCATAGAGCCCTCCTAATGGAAATTGTATTCGCGGAAGCAAGCGCCGCGCAGTTAGCTGCATCAAAGGAAGCATTAATCAAGTAGTCTCCAGCCAAGGCGATCTGATCGGAGATCTCAGGTACCTCTGAAGGCAGGTCTATGCCCTGCAGAGCTCGGTTTTCTGACTCTGACCAGGAAATCATGGCCTTAGTTACCCAGGCTGCCGCGAAAGAGGGAGAGAGGACTGACCCTGCTGCTTCAAACACCGAACGAGCCAGGCTCTCTATGAGACGGTTAGTGGGGTCCTTAAAAGGAACCATTAGGCAAGGAAAACAGGGTTTTTAGAGGCCAAAAGTGACACGGGTGGATCTACCGTCGGGGATTCTGCCCACTTTTTACGGAGATCATACGCAAATGGGTATCTTGCATCGAGCGCCTACAGCCCTGAGAAACGTTTGTCTGGCCATTCTCTGTGCCGTTGCACTATGTCCTCAAACTCTGGGCGAGTCAAAAACACTCTATGAGGTCGTCTGACCCATTTGTAAGACACCTTGAGACCTGAGGCCAAGGTGGATTCATCGTCAATCCCCAAGGTTTGGTTGCTGGCCTTAATGAGGCTGTCAACCGTTTCCCGAAAACCTGGCGTTTCTAAATTGAGAGGCCCATCTGAATCGTACTCTGGGTTTTGATCACTATCCCACCTTGGTGAAGGAGAGCGGAAGACAGAACTCATGGACGCCGAGGCACCAGATGAACCGGGCGACGCTGTACGGGTTCGTATCCCCTGCGTCTGCCTAGAGAAAGAGAGAGCAGCCCCTGCAGACCGTATTTTTTAAGGCTCTTGTGAGGTGGAGGATCCCTCCAGGAGCGGCGAGCCACTGTCCCTGACCCTATCTGGGGTCTGAAGGGACTTGATTGCCATCAACCGAACCATGGATTCCCAGCCGGTCTCCCATCTCGGTACTGGCCCGGCCTCAAGCTGCTTAGCGGCTGCGATCTGACGAAGGCAGGCAATTTCAGCTTAGAAAGGCAGTTGACCTCTCGTTAGCAATGCCATAAACTGCGACACAGACAGAGCCCATTCCGGGGGACTCGGTACACTGGGCTCGGTCGCCGGGGAGGGCTCCTGGGAGCGTTTGGAATTGCATGCTACACATCATTGTTTGTTCTGTGCCTGTGGAAAAGCGGACCAACAGGAGATGCATGAGGTATATAATACCGTATGTGTCTTGGCCCTACTAGACAAGCTGGGCCTGTTAGCGGATATGGCCTACAGCAGCCTGAGCGTGTATAAGCAGCGTGGCCTAGATGGCTTAGGGCAGCTGCTGAAAAATAGATGTGCTGCAAAAAGACAGAAGAGGGCGTGAAACCGTTACCCCAGTCCAGTCCCTGAGCGTCCCGGAAGGCTGCAGAAGGCTATGCGCCCGCTCCTGGCTTTCGAAAAAACGCACCCTGGTGAGTGGGCGAGCCCCCCGGAAAAAGACGTGCCTGGGGGCTGGATATCCGGCCGCGGCCTAGCAGAGGCTGAAGCCGGGGACTAAATTTCCGGCGCCTGCCCGAGGACACTGGGGCGGGCCCGCCGGAAGTAGACACTGCTGGGGGAGGGGCTTCTGCCCGAGGCCTAGGACAGGTCGAAGCCGGGGAGTAAAGTACCGGTGTCTGCCAGATGATACGAGGACAGGTTCGCGCGCCAGGGAGCTGCTGCCAGCGTTTGCGGCGGACGCTGTACAGAAGGAGAGGATGCCAGGCCCTCACACCTGGGAAACGAATCTGCAGTAGCCCTTCCAGCCTAACTTCCCTCCGTGCTCTCTGCGCTGACCCCGGCGTGGAGAGCTTCAGCCACCAGCTTCCAGTTTGGATGGGGGCTGTATAAAGGACGGTGCAGGCACCCTAACTCCATCCTTCCCTAGAAGGGATGAGGAGAGGGACCGTCCGACTCCTTCCATCACCGCAGTCTAGCATTGGTGATGCAGTGGGGGTCGCGCAGACTGTACCTATGCCTCTGTCAGCCTAGGGTTTCTATACCTTAGGGTGTTCATGACTGAGTTCGGCACGTTGTCCCACGTCACAGGAGAGGATACGTGGAGGCTACACTCCATGTGCTCGCCTTTGGTTGGTCTGGGGAGACAGATGCTTTCAATAGGGTGTGTCGCCCCCGCGCCGAGAATAGAACGCGATGGGCGGAAATTCTTTGAAGTGGGCCGAATCCGGGGCCTAAATTTTTTACACCTGCCGGAGTGCCTCCAGGGAGGAAGGTGGGGGTCCGTGACCAAGTGCTTCCCAGTGGACTCCGGGGAAGGTGCTACACTCCCGCTCTGGACCATACACCGTGTATCAGGAATGCGCCACTCGCCGCCGAAGCTGTGGAGAAGCAGAGCTGCTGTTCTGCATGCAGGTCAAGGCTGCGACAGGGACGGTGCAGGAACCCTCAATCCACCCGTCCCTCTGAGGGGGAGGTGGAGAGAGGTCGTCCAGCTCCTTGTAGTACCGCTGTTCGATCAGCAGAGGTACAGTGGGAATAGCACAGACGCAGTGGGGGGCCTCTGTGTATCCTAAGGGTTCGCTCCCCTAGGATTTCACTAGGCTATGTCCGGCTGTTAGTGTTGGCAGAAGAGTATGCTTAGCTGCCATCGAGTGCAGGAGATCTAAGCTGCTGCACGGATCCCAGTGCTTTACACTCACCGAGGTGCGCGTCCCGGCATGGAGCCGCCGCGATGAGGCTTCACGGGTAATCATCAGGATGGTACGGGGTAATAAAATGCCTCCATCCAGCCTCTTAGGAGGGAAGTGGAGAGGGACCGTCCGCCTCCTTGCATCATCCGCTTTTAAAAGTGGTGAAGCAGTGGGGGCTGCACGGACGCCATGTAGAGGCCTGAGCATCCTATGGGTTCAATCCCTAAAGATGGGCAGGGTAGGGTGTCCGGCATAGGCCTGGCTGCGGGCGAGGATACATGAAGGCGACACTCCGTGTGCTCGCCTGTAAGTCGGTGAGGGGAGATCGGTGCCCCTTAAGAGACCCGTCGCCCTTGAATCAGCTCAGGCATGGCATCCCACGTCGCAGGAGAGGATACGTGGAGGCGACACTCGCACGTGCTCGCCTGTTGTTGGTTTGGGGAGATCGCGTCCGTCGCCCCTGTCTCATCTTCAGGGTAGAAAAGAAAAAAGAAAAAGGTCTGGGAAAAACAAGACATGTGCCTCCTACGGACACTAAGCATGAACTGGTTCATTTGGAGCCAGCAGGAAGGTGTTTACTGCGGATGAGAAGTTAACTCGTTTTTGTCTCAACTTAGTGTCAGCCTCCAGGTGGCAGCAGCATAACACCCATGGTCTGTGTCCCCCAATGAGGACAAGGAGAAAAATGTAACGTAGTGCACCTGAGACTGAGTAATCCTACTGCTGCATATATATTAAATGAGAGAATACTCATGACTATAGAACAGGAGATGGACTTGGGTATTCTGGTTACAGTAAGCTGAGCAGCAGTACTCAATGTTAAGTTACAGCCGCAAAAGCAAACAAGATTTTAGGGTGTATAAAAAGAGAGATACAATCCAGCGATCCCAACATATTATTAACCTTTTATAAATCACTGGTGAGGCTACATCTAGAATATGGGATCCAGTTTGAGGCTCCACATTTTAAAAAGGATATTAAGAAATTAGAGTCAGTGCAAAGTTTGGCAACTAGATTATTACAAGGGATGGAAGGCCTCTCATATGATGAGAGGTTGGAAAAGTTGGACTTGTTTAGCTTAGAAAAAAGATGCCTCAGTGGGGATCTAATTAACATGTATAAATACATGTGTGGTCAGTACAAAGGACTGGGGCTTAACTTATTCCTTCCAAAGACCATACTAAGGACCAGTGGGCACTCATTACGGGTGGAAGAAAGGCGATTCCGGCAGCTATATACGAAAGGGTTCTTTACACTTAGAGCAGTCATACTGTGGAATGCTCTACCACAGGAGGTAGTAATGGCTGACACTATAACAGCTTTTAAAAGAGGGCTGGATGATTTCCCCAATACACATAACATTGCGGGTTATACATAATTTAGTAACAACATTTTTTTTATAAGTGGTGGAGAAAGGTTGAACTTGATGGACCTAGGTCTTTTTTCAACCTATGTAACTATGCAAGTTAAAAAAGTGACACTTACGAGAGCTCGATTCTTAATATCACACACTTTCTTATCCAATTCTCTGTGCTTGTCAACCACAACAGTAGATTGCGTGCTACCAACTTGACTCTATAAAGACAAAAAAAATAAAAAAACATGTTAGCTACTCACCAGGGTCACAAACATTTCTCATTGTACTGTACACTATTCAACATTGATTTATCATGCACAATGTTAATATGCTCAGTATACTGTGCATACAAAGTATAATCACGTGATATTGCATCAGTGTCTGAACTACAAATATTAAAATACGGGTACAAACACAGGATAGGAAGTAAAACTATAATTATTTAATATGGATGCCTTTTTCAACACATTTGCACCTGTTTTCATACAGTTAAATCCATAAATATTTAGTCATGTCATTGACCAAGTTAGCATTGTTTTACTTCTGCAGCATTTTGTAGTTTAATTAAAGAAGCAATCTGATCTATTTTGTTTAATTAAATGTGTGAATATGGTGTGTAGTGAGTTTATTAATAAACTCGCCTACCGCTGCTCTCTCCAGAGTCCAGTGACGTTCTTCTCCTCTTCTTAATAACGTTATTGCTCTGCAGAGTCTCTGGGTCATGCTGCACATGACCCAGAAGTGACTTTTACATTCTAAGTATATGGAGTGTGTAAGATGGCTGTTAGACACATAGTGGAAGAGAAATAAACCTAGTGTAATGTAATGCTTTAATGCATACAGGACTAAGAGGGGTTAATCGGCCATGACAGGTTATTTATAAGCTGCTGAACGGCTGATCGCCATATCTCCACCTCTGGGTTTGGTTCACTTGTTAAAATGAGACCTGTTTGTCTTATACAGGCTGTGTGTATGGAGTTGTGCAGATCTCCTGGATTGAGTGCCTTTGCTAAAGGACTAAGAAGCTGGATTCTAAGCCAGGCAAGATAACCAGCACTATTGCAAGGACTTGTTACTTTAGGTTTTACTTTATGCCAGACAAGGGCTGTATTTAAGTTTTCCTGTGATGTGGTTTATGAGGACTGAAATAAACCAGCAGGACTTTAAGTAGAAATGGTTCCTGTGATACCTCAGATTGCTCCCAAGTGAGTAGCATTGTTACATTTGATGTTAGAAGTGTGGACAGCGAGCCCAGGGAACACGTGTGACTGCTACAGACGTACTACGTCTTGGCTGAAGGCGGCTCGGGAGCAACATCAGACAGCATGGAGGACCTGATTGGTGCAAGCCAAGCAACACCTAGCACAACAAGAGACAAGCCATTAATGCAACAGCTCCAGCAAAAGTAGCAATAGATCCAGCAACAGCAGCAGCAAGTCTAACACTGACAAGAGAAGCAGCAGACTGAATTACTGACAGAGGCTGTTCATTACATGGCGGCCGCTCCGACACCAAGGTCAGCTGATGATTTTTCTATCCGGAAGGCGGTGAGGAGCGCCTTGCAGAAAATGATCCCGGGTGACGATATAGAGGCCTCTATAACTGTTTTTGAAAGGCTCGTCAATATGGAGAAATTTCCGCCAGAGCAGTGGGCTAAAGTACTGGTGCCATACTTAATGGGGGAGCCACAAAAGGCCTACTATGATTTAGCCTTACAGGATGCCAAAGAATATGAAAAATTGAAAACAGAAATTTTGGAGCACTTGGGGGTGACAATATCTGTCAGGCACAACGGGTCCACCAGTTGGCATATCACATTTCATCCAAAAGTGGTCGCAGTCGGAGTCCTCTCCCCCAGCGCAGATGGAAGAGAGAGTTGTAATAGACCGCTTCGTGCACTCCCTTCCGAGCCTGATGCAAACTTGGGTTGCCCAGGGAGATCACCGGAACGCAGATGACTTGGAATGACTGGTCAAAAGGTATCAGGGGGTCGAGGGTACCTTTGGGAGGCAACTCTTCCATATTGGGGGTGGATGCTAAAAAGGGGGTGAGGCGTTCAAAGTCCAAGGGGGGGGGGCTTTCGTCATAACAAAGGCCTTATCAGGGAATGTAATTTGCTGGAGATGTGACATCATATAGCTGCCCATTGTCCCATGACCACCAAGCAAATGGACTGTAGCATGGGATGCAGGTGTTCATTCTACGCATATCCGATTTGTAGCGTGGATTGTCAACCCGGTGAGGGGCCCGAAGCTTGTCCTGTAAAAGTGAATGGTCAGCAAATGACTGGACTACTTGACTCAGGGAGTTTGGTGATCCCAGTGAGGACCACACTCCCTCTTCAGTTGATCCCTGGGAAGAAAGTTGACATCTGCTGAGTTCAGTGAGATGCTAAAGACTATCTGGTGGCCAGAGTGGTCATTGAGATGGCCCGAGGTACTGAGTCATATGAGGTTGGTGTGGTCCAGGATTTATTGTACCAAATTATCCTAGGTCGGGACCTTGTGTTGTTTTGGGACTTGTGGGGGATGGGCAGAGACCTTCCTTCATTGCTCGGGTAAGAGACAGGTTGTTCCTAAAGAAGTCTCACCAACCCTAGAGCATGACAGGTTTCCCTTTTCTGCAATGGTGGGAGATGAGGAGGTAGTATCCCGGAAGCAGAAATTCCTGAGATAAGGGTAACCAGAGAAAATGTTGGGCCCGATGAACATAGGGACCCAACTGTTATGATTTGGTAGCTGAGGAGGGCAGCAGCAAATAACCGCAAAGGCAGCCAAACACCAGAGAGGTTGGAATCTAATAG
>VIAB01015661.1:27900-40445 GCA_009801035.1 Oophaga pumilio | reverse complement strand
CATGCAAACTTGCAGGGATAAACGGCTAAATTACCTGGTGGTGGACGAGGTAGGGGGAAGACACCGAGACAAGCACCCGGACCCGTACCCTCACTGCCCTGCCCATGTGTCCGTTTATACTATTTATACCTGTTTCTAATTTGTGTCTAAATAAAATTTGTATACTTTTTAATTTCTTGGACTGTTTGGTCGCTTTTTTTGAGGTCTCCTCATGTTTTCTAGTATTTGTTGCGATTGTCCTATTCCTTCATTATATTTATTTCAGCATTTACTATTAATACAACGTTGATTGAATGGATTGTTCCTACTTTTATGCTGACTCTGCCAACTAGCAGCTTTACTTACACGTTTGCAGAGTAGAAAAAATTGTTTAGGCTCACTAGTCCAACAGACACGTGTGCAGAATAGAAAACATTGATTGTATGCACATTACTCCCACAGTAGACACTGAGAGGCTTTTTGGCAAACTGTGCACACACAAATCCTAATACTGTCCATCACGCAACATGCGTCCTGTTCCTACACTAAGCAGATCAAAATAGTGGTGGCACTCGCAATCCGGAATTTGTACAGTCTGGGTCATGTGTTGCACTGGACAATCATAGCCATGCCAACACTTGACATAGCTGCGAAGGCTCTGAAAGTGCCCACAGCCTAAAAGCTTGTTAATTGGCTGCACTGCAGCCTTTCAACAAATTTTATTAGGCATCTGAACCCAAACACTAAACCGAACTTCCGGTAAAAATTCAGTGTTTGGGTTCAGTAATGGACATTGGTTGTCCGATACGAACACCAAACTGCACAGTTCTCGTTAGCTCATCCCTAGTCTTAGTAGTAAAATTGATACTATGTTTTTTTAATACTGATTTATCCAAACAATATTAAAGAAGAGAAAAACATTATCAGGGCTGATGTGACTCATCATGACTAAAGTTACAAAATTTTCATCAAAAATGAGATATTTTTATTTCGATAAAGCAAGAGCAGAGGAATACATGCCAGACACAGATGTAAATAAATATTTAACCTTTATTAGTGATCATTAAAAACAGACATGACTGACATAATGGAATATCTAAAGTACATGTATGCATGGGGAGTGGCCATTACATTATAAGGTGATACCGGGACTGTGTAGTTACAATCAAACAATGACTAAGATTTACTGTATTATAAATAGTTTAGTATACCCATCTGTAAACAAAACACACCCGATGCACGTTTTTCTGGCCCAGACGAAGCCTCAACAAAACGTATCTGGTGTGTTTCCATAGAATTGGGAATATATTCTTATTGCTGGATTGACAAAGTGTTTGATATGTATATTGTCTGGCTGTGTACTGGTATCTACTAAACTATTTATAATATATCTTAGTCATAGTTTGATTGTAACTATGCATTACAGGTATTACCTTTAAAATGTAATGGCTACTCCCCATGCATATACTGTATGTGCCTTACATATTCCTTTATGTCAGTCAAGTCTGTTTTCTTTCCCCTTGTTATAATAAGTTTTTAATTATGTGTAATCAAGGTTAAATATTTATTTACATCTGTGGTATGTATTCCTCAGCTATTGCTTTATCTTCCATATTTATGAGTTGAGACACACTACCTGGCTGGTTTCTTGCCCTGTAGGATTCATGAATTGTATTTCAGCTAGCTTTAGAATGGCATACTCCTCCCACAATAATGTTATTCCTACTGTAGCGGACACAGACAGAAGTGGGTGTTGTGCATGAACAGTTTATAGCGTTCTCTGGAAGTGGGCCCCCTTTTCTTTTGTGCCCCTGGACGGCTGCACCGGTTGCACCAAATAGTATGTCTACCTCTCAATGTCCTACATCCTGAATCTTCACTTGCTTCAGACTCTATCATGTCGGCTTTCTAATAATTCAACCATTATCTCTTATTATCTTCTATATCTTATATGAAACCCATTTCAGTTAGTTACCCTAGTCAGTGGTTTGTGGCTTAGTGACTTTTTCAATAATTTAAGGATATTTACACGTTGGGCAATCTCTTTCTGTTCAAGGATTCCTCAAAATTAAACTACTCTTGAGGCATTCTGCTCCTGGGATTAACAGCAGCCCTACAGCAGAGAGATTGAAGCATTGCAAAGTTCCCATAGAAATCAGTCGACTGTCCACGAAATGCATAAGTGTGCCAGGTCTTCCAGTTTTTACATGTTCTCTATTTTTCCTAATCGATTAGAGGGCTTAATGAGGATCCCTTATATTAAATATTCTCTAACTTTAGGGTTGATTTTATGAATCAGACCAATCCATTCCACATTTAAAACACCGCTCGCTCATCCACTATATTTACTGATAGATCAGTATGTATTAAATGACTATAGATTACTCTACATCTGTGAAAGTTTAATAATCTACACACAATCCATATTTTAATATGAAATATGTTTATTTGCATTTCCTCTGCATAGTATTACATTTCTTATATCTTTATTTGACTGCTTCTATCCTTCTTCTACAGCAAGTGTGTTATAGTACCATGTACATATTTAAAGATATGAGTATGTGCGTACTGTATGTGTGTATGTATGTTTATAAATTGTATTTTACAATGATTCTCATAAGATCTTTCTTTCGCACATGGTGAATCTGTGTAACAAAGGCGTCTTTGATTGTATGTGTACTTATATTTAGTTAGACAGGAGGCCAATCAAAGATGCTTCCATCTTCCTTTGTTTTAATTTGGTATTTTGCTTTCCCATCAGGTTGTATTGACAGGCTTTCTCTTATGCTCAGATTGGTGTCCATTCAGTGATGAGCTAGCACTGGCTGGGTCATGACCTCTTCTCTTATCTGGACAGCTCTCAGTTTCATGAATATTTTTTAGCTGCGGGGTGTTATTAATAGAGTGTTGTAGAACAAAGGGCTACTGAAATAGGAGGGAAAGCAAGATATGAAATTTCCAATATTAGCCCTGGTTATGGGCTACATAATTCAGGTTTATATGTTGTATGCTGGATTCTTACAAAAGGAGTTTTATTATTGTGCATGGCCAAGAAATCCTATGACCGAAAGCTGTACTGCGGCAATGTATGGCTATAATAACTATAATATAATTATATCAATTGTAAAAAGAGCAATTGTTTGAGTACATGCAATGGTAACTATCATAGTAGTGCTGAAAAGGTAGAGATAAAAAAAAGTAAATCACCTGATTCATGTATACGAGTGTCTTAAACTGTAACTCTCTAAACAATTATTATTTTCTATGACGTCTTAGCAGCATATTGCACATTTCTAAGATTTGTCCATTTTTACCTTGTCAGTAAGCACACTTATGTAATGTATACATAAACTAAATCCATACCATAAGGATTATGTATCCATTGTAATCTGAGATATCAATAAACATTAAAGCACCAATCCAGCGCTATTTTTAAATTTTTTTGATGGCGTGATTCTGCTTATGTAAGATCCTTGCCCCTATGCCTTTACTCATCTGATGCCATCTTCATCTTTTATCACCAGCGCTCCCGTCAGTCTCCGTCAGTTTGTGACCAGCCAGCAGCTCCAGTGTTTCATGTAGCGAGCCAGAGGTTACAACTCAATACAAGTCTATGAGAGCTTCGTTCTGGCTCTCATAGACTTACATTGAGTACTTGTAATGTAACTATGACTTCTGGCCAGTCTGAAGTTACAGTGGCAAGCTGGCAACCCGGGATCGGAGCAGAGCCAAAAAAAGGTGAAGAACCCACAACATGAGTATAAGAAGGGGGAACAGGGACCTTACACTGGAAGAACCACTCCAGCACTGAAATAAACCTCCCTGGAGTGGTGCTTTAAATTGTTATGGCTAAATGATCTCCCTCTAATGACATTATTGTAATGGGCAAGCAATCATGTATGTTCATTGTAATTCCCCTTTCCAAAAAAGTTGATCAGGAGTCAAGACTTCCTTGTTGCACCAGTAGTCAGGAAATTTCTGCAAACCATAATTATTTTTCCATTGCTATGGAAGAAGCCAAGTGGGAAAAAGTTTGTTGGAGCTATGGACTGGCTTCTGGAGATGATTAAATTTTCATGAATTTTAATTTGGCAAAATCATTCAAATTCAGATGGGAAATTAATTTGATACAAATCAAATTACTCCATATTACCATTAAAAAAGCAGATTATCACGATGTGAAGTTTCTTGACCAAAAATCCTAAATCCCAAATTGCGCCTCACCTGTTCCTACCAATATAGATCCTTCCAGGTTATCCTCTGACTTCCTAAGAAACCCACATTGGCAGCAACGCTAGTGTTTCTTCACTCTTCAAGGGCTAGGCCTCAATGCACATCATGATGTGCAACATCCCACTTACCACATAGGGTAATGAACATTATGATTTCACGATGTTGAAACATGCATCTCTAACACAAACCAATCCTTAGCCACTCTGTTTCCACTTTGGTAACTGGACGGCGATGAACCTTTGTTGTGAACGACGCAATGCTGAAACACAGCAGTCCTGTTTAATTCCTGGGGCTTTTGATGTTTCCTGATCAGTCTTTTGTCCTCTTATTTTGTACCTTGACTGCACACCTGGTTCTGACCCAGATACCTGACTACTTCTGCCAGCCTGCGCCATTGTCCAGCCATTGACAATGTGGCCCCAATCCAGGGGCCTTTGTCCAGATCCGTGGACAAGGATTGAAGGGTGAAGGCCAGAGCAATCCCTGAGATATGGTCAACTGTGTGGCTTCTGCGAAGTCTGTCCGTGGTAGCTATTTCTAAAGTTGTCAGATGACCACAGACAGTGGCCTGTAACAGTGTCAAAGCATAGCTGGCAAAGAGGAGACCAGAGCAAGATGCCTTAAAAATCCAGCATAGAACCAGTCAGAAGCTGTGGCAGTGGGGACAGGTAAGGGATTAGATGGGTATGATATTTTATTGTTTTATTATCTTCTTTCTGACACAAATGAATGCACACTGACTGCTATTTTGGTGGATATACACAAATTAATTTACCAAAAATTGAAATTTGCTAAAAGTTAAAATTTTGAAATGTACTAAAAGATACAATTTTGGGAAATTCTAAACAAATCAATTTAATTTATAATTGATTTTCTCATCCTGACTAATATCCTTGCTTTTTTCCACATTGATACACAGTTATTTGTCTATGTTTCTAACTAATAATCTATTTGCATGGTAATACTTGGATGTCTTTATATGCAGGTGGGGCTTAAAAGGGGCAATAAACATATAGGGAGGACACAATGTAAGCTGTGTTGAAAATGTTACCGATACGTGCGGAGTATATTTACTATAACTTTTTAAAATGTTTAAAATAAAGCATAAAATAATTGCATTATGATAAGAAATTCTAATAAATCATGGTTTTATCTCCATTTTGCTATTCTGTGTCACATTATTTATTTCATTCTTTACACCCATTTAACAAAGCCTTTCTGTCTTTGAACCAATATCAAGCTGAATACCTTATTTGTTTATTTTAGAGTAGGCACTTTGAAAAAGTGTAAGAAGTTGGTTGTGGGGTAGCATGACATTTTTCTGGTGTTTCATGATGTGACTGCAGATGGGGGAATCTTGACAATGTGCATTACGCACACTGTTGCCAGGTCGAGTAGGTGGTCACAAACCAAATAGAATATTGAGAGAATTGAATGATATTGGCTGTCACGTGACTGCTGGCTCGATCTGGCAATTGAGGGAAAATTTCGCTCAAGCCCGGATAATCCCGCTAATGGTTTTAAAAAGGGTTGTATGAAATTACAGAAATATGGATTTATCACACGCTTTGTGCCATATTGAACTCAGCCCAATTCAAGTGAGTTCACACAACGAAAAGACAAGAGATGAAACCCATGTATTTTATTTCAAACAACTCTACTAACAAAACAAAAATGTACGGTAGCTTATTTTTGCTAAATTTTGCAAAGCAAAACTATGTTTGCGGTATAGAACTTGTAAGCACATAAAGTAAAAAACAGCAGAATATAAATTTGTGCTATAATACTTTAACTGAGAACTGAACATTACTGGTTGTATATGTGCATCAAATTCGTAAACTATATACTATATTTCAGGGTAGACCTACGATCGGCTTGGGCCTTGACATCTTCAGACTTCATTTTACTTAAAGAACAAAATTTACCTATTAATATTGGTAAACATCAATATTAATCTCTACATATATTTTTTTTGGCACAACTCTTAGTATGTCTTATGCCTACACAATAAGAACCATATATATGTTGTACAGTAGGTTATAGTTCCATGTATATATAACCAGATGAACTAACAGAAAAAGGAACAGAACCCCTTTATTACAACATCTGGTATGGATGTATTTGATATATTTTACCAATGTCCTATCCTGCAGCACAGGCAGCCAGTCAGTTCCCTGAAAGCAGCACAAGCCTCAGGTGGCTAATTTCTGGGATTAAAAGGAACTGACCCTGATAGTGAAAGAGGAGACGTTGACCTCTAACCATAGAGTGAAAGAAGAGAAGGTGAACGTCACTCTCTACTTTACTGTACTGTGCCATGAAACAGAATTGGAAAGAAGGTAAACCTTACAATGAGCAACACTTGGTATAAATACTTCACAAGGACATGGTTTTCCATTCTTCTCTGTAAACTGCGTCCTAAAGTCTTATTGCGTGCACAAAGCACAAAGCTTGGGAATTGTTTACACCAAGATTACATTAGATTTAAAGGTGCTAAAGCTGCCCTCAGATAGACATATTTCAGCAATCCTCTGAGGCTCAGTTGTTTAATTCCCATCTATTCTGGACATAGTCTGATTGTGTCAGGATTGTTTTCTATAGCACTCTCTGGTAGCACTTTCTTTTATCTCTGGACTTACTTGTTATTTGGGCACCTAGGAAAAGATCATTGATACGACCAAATACTGAGGTTTGTCCAAAAGAATAAAATCTACTACCAATCAGTTCTAAGCACAGAATAATGTACAAATGCAATGCTGCTATTACTTTTTAATTATCATGCAATTTTTATATATTATACATCTAAAGTAAAAAAAAAATAATAAGCCTATTTTGTCAGGTAGGGTCATTTATTTTTTCTCTCATTGTTATTTTCTATGGGCAAACCAAGTGTAAAGCGTTAGAATAATCATTCTGATGATTTGTTATTTAGTTTATCAATATTTATATACCACGAACATACTCTATAGTGAAATCTCATTGATCCCTGTCTCGTGATCTAATTTCCCAGTACTAATTTCTGCACAAGAGTTATATTAATTGAAGAAGAGCATTTAGCCTAAGAGATTAAAATTGGGTACCACAAGCATGCCTAGGAAACATGGGGGTAATGTGGGTAGGGTGGGGGTATTTAACTGTAATGCAAAATTGGTGCAAACCAATCAATCCTGGATTCTGCTCTGCCCCAATCTATTGAGACCTTCTGGCACATTGAAAGGTGAAATACTAGAGATTGGGCCATCCTAATTTGGTATAACTTGTCGCAGTAGGATTGCTTTTACGCTTTTTTGATCAAAATATTATAAATCGAGTATCCTATGTTATTTACATGTACAATTACAATTTATTTAAGTACTTATTATAGGGTGTTTCCTCATTGTTTTTATCCTAGGTTTTGTCTGTTAAAATAGCAACAATGTCAACGTGCACCTACACATTACACTTATACCAACATGTGTGATGGCTCTTTCTCCAGTTTTGCAAAATTTATACAGCACCAGCATAGTATTCAGTGAAATCTCATTGATCCCTGTCCTCATGCCTACTGTGTCTACAGGTGTATATGATACACTAAGAGGTTGGATTTAGCCTAGCCAACTGACGACATCAAATGTCCATCAATAAGCTACATAAAAGCCAATCACTTGTCATTTAATAATTTGTTTATACAGGCTGAATGCATTTCAATGCACGTGAGCAATTGTTAACACTATCATTCTGGGGGACAGACTGTCATTGTTCTTAGTAGCATAGGTCCTATAACACAGTACTGTGCTGCTGAGCATTATGATTCTTTAGCAAGTATAAAACTCTTTTCACTTGACTAATGAGCATTTGCTTGTGCATAGTGTGAATGGCTGTTTGTTATTCACCGGACGATTATCAGGAACAATGAAAATGCAACCTAACTGCTACCTTATTATTTTTTGGGAATTTTTACATGCAAAAATCCCCAAGGCTCTCACTATAAGAGTAAAGTCACACTAACATATAGAAAATCATTCAGCATTGCATCCATAAAAGTGGGATAATTTTTTTGTAATGTGGCACCCCAGAGTCCAGATGCCACGGTGACATTGCCTCCCTCTACAGGGTGGTGATGTCATGCCTGGAAGCAGGAAGAGGTCCCCATGCGAGGTAACACACAGCATCCAACACTTGCTCTAATGCCAGACCAAAAGGAGCGGAGCTTAAGGGAGTGACAGTTGGTGGGAAGAGTTAGTGCTGAAGGAGATTGTTCAGGAAAGAGTCAGTCTCAGGAGCGTGAAGAGAGAGGAGTGTAGACAAAGCCTCTGGGGAATTGCAGCTGTGTCAGACCTGATCCCTGAGCGGAGCGCTGATAAAAAGAACGCCAGAGTCCTGGGCTGTGCGGGGGCTGTATGCCCTGACAGCCGAATCTGGAGGGCAGGGGACTGCAAGTTCCTTGACCACACCGAACAACTGGAGGCACCACAGCAGACCAAGAGCCCAGGGCTGCCAGTGAACAGACAGTGCCTGTGATAGGTTCACGCTGTTTGCCATACAGGTTAAAGCCAACACGCAGGAGAGGGTCGCAGCTTTGCTACAGGCAGCAATAACCAGAAAAGAGAGCGCAGCAGGAAGGCCTCTAACCTCACCTGGCAGGGTGGATCCCCTGAATGCTTCTAGGCGAGCCGGACAGCAGATGGTCACCCAACAAGGAGTGTACGAATTTCCAAAAATTAGTGGCAGACACCAACAAAGTGGCACCAATTTCACAATACTAGAAATAGTATAATAGGGACCAACACATCATCTACCACAGCCAACCCAGCAGATGGACACCCAAAAAGGAGTGTACACTTATCCAAAAAATAGTAGCAGACACCAATAAAGTGGTATCAATTTTACCACAGTAGAAATTGTATAATGGGGAGCGACATCTCTTCCACTACAGTCAACCCATCAGAAGGGCACTCAACCAGGAGTGTTCACATTTCCAAACATTAGTGGCAGACACCACCAAAGGGGCTTACATTTCAAAAGAGTAGAAATAATATAATAGGGACCGACCTGTCTTCCATTACAGCCAAATCAGCAGATGGAGACCAAGCATGACTGTTCAAATTTCAACAAATTTGTGTTAACATCTACAGCAGCAACAACAGGCAGAAGAGCCACACTAAAGACATCAGAGAATGCAATTAAGCAAGATCATTGCAGCACACTAAAAACTTCAACATTGCCTAGTCTGTACAGTCTGCGATTGGGGTGAAAAAGTCCTTGGAGATCCATGACTTGTTCATCTTGATGAAATTTAGGTGGTCCACACTTTCAGGGGATCAGCTGACTGCACTTATCCATCAGGACACCACCAGCAGCGTTGAAGGCACGTTCTGAGAGAATGCTGGCTGCCGAGCATGATAAAACCTCAAAGGTATGAGAGGTGAGCTCAGGCCACTCATCCATTTTTGAAGACCAAAATGTGAAAGGGTCCAAATCCTCCCTGATGGTATTGATATTTAGATCTAGGTACTCCTGAACCATTCTCTCCATTCATTTGCCACTTGTCAGACTTGGACTCCGTTGTGCTGGTGCATGAGCTAGTCTAAAAAAAAGGTCAAAGGACTCATAGAAAATAATTCTGCCCCTTACACTACTGCTGCTGCAGCTAAAGTTTTGGTGTTGACTAATTGACATGCCGGAGTTTGGAAGTCTAGAGCTGCGTGGCTCACTGCTATCTTGGGCAAAACCTCTCTTAAGGCTGTGTAAAAGCATGTTTCGATACTCCAGCATTTGTGGATCTATTTCCAGGGTGGGAAATATCTGGCAAAATTTTGTCTTATAATGTGGATAAAGTGGCATATATAAAGTGGCAACGTAGTAGTCAGCACAATTTTGAATCATAACTATAGGGGGATAATGTTGCAGATAGTGCAGCAAGAAGGCAGTCATATGTCGGGCTCTTCCATCAAAGCTAATGCTGTGTTGGTGGCTGGGTAACCCTTATGCAGAAAAGATCATTGGTATAGATAAGGGACTCCTCATAATGAGCCATGTAGGTGTTAACATATGGTGGCGCAATGTTCGAGCCCATTGCTGTGCCTTTTACCTGTAGATAGTAAGAGTCCTCAAATAGAAACAAATATTTGGTAAGGACAATAGAGAGAAGGTGACAGCAAAGGTCAATCTGATCTGGGTCCATGCTAGAGTTGGATAGGAGGTGGCGTGTGGAAGCTATACCATTGGAATGGGGTATGTGCGTGTACAGGTCTTTTACGTCAAAAGAGACCAGTAATGCATCAGTAGGAACAGGACTAATATTGCAGATCGTTGCGAGAAATGCTCCTGTGTCCAGGAGAAACAAAGCTGTGTTTTTAATAAATGGAGTAACACTGCGTGCCCATTCTGACCCTTATAATAGACACATGCCATGCTTCTGTATACCTCCCTGACAGGCGGTGGACACCACATAATAAGATATCCATCCTGTAACTTATCTTGGTAAGTGCACGTTCCACAGGCCTGGCCTCACTCTCCACAGCGCCAGTATTTTTCTAATTGATTCCTACTATTATTCTAGCACATTTGAGCAGGCCATTGGTCACTGACCACCAATGCTTCAGGCAACTTACCTCCTTCTGGTAGGTCTGGTCCTAATTTTCTCTTGCCTTGTACCTTTCACCATGGCCCTGATTTTTACTCCCCTTTTTTCCACCATAGATGTCTGCTAACATAATCACACGACCTCCTATAATTAACCCTAGGTATTTTAATTCTCGGCCACCAATTCTTTGACTTTTGGTCTTTATGAATTATCTCGATAAATGCTGGATTGTTCTCCTTACTGTCATTTGTCATTTTGTATATTTGACCTTTTTGACCCTGTATATACTTTTGTTCTGTTTTATATTCATTTTGCACTTTATTTATTTTTTCTTTTTATAGTACACTGATGAAGGTCTACCATGACCGAAACGTTTGTAACTAGTGGCTGCTGTATGTAAAAAAAAATTTCCATTTCGCACATTGAATCCTCTTGAGTGTGCCCAGTATTTGATATATGGTCATAAGGTTTGGGAACCTACTGATTGGCACCTCCCTCACTGGCTGTGCTAACATTTATTATATTGCTTCCATTACAGCTGACGGGCTCTCGCTCAGCCTGACTAGAGTGGGTAAAAAATCTGAGGTTCTTCGGTCGGAGACCTGCGTCACAATACTTGGGATGGTAACAGAGGAGGAAGAAGCAGCAGATGCAATTAATGGAGTGGCTGATGGTTGTTGAGGTCCGCATTTTAGTGCAGTGGGATTCCCACAGTAACGCATGTTGATTGCACATGTGAAAGTTCTTACATATAGTAGTCAAATTCTTGGACCTTTTCCCTCTACCCAGTTTTTTTGCAAAGGTGGCAGTTACGTGAGTTGGCTCATCCTTTGCAGTGTCAAAAAAGGCACAGGCAAGGCAACCCTTGCCGCCCCTGCGACCTGCAGACCTGGGAATGCTGCTGGCCACAGCCACAATTGTTGCTGAGGATGCATTGCTCGTCGTGGCTGTATCACTACGTTTATGCGCCGTACGGTGCAACGTAATCTTGTCTTTCTCCTCCTGCTCAATATCCTCAGATGACCTACTCAGCTGTGTGCCTCTGTGTTCACACCAACTGGGATCAACCACCTAATCATCATTCTTTGTGTTATCACATTCCTCACCCTGAGAGTCCCTTTCCTCCTCTTCCTGCCCTGACAGCACAGTAAAGTCTGCGTGAGCCTCAGATATCTGAGTCTCATCAGGATCACCTTCTCCCCTGGGGTTAATGTCTGGTTACGAGGGTCAGGATGCTGCTCAGACCTACTTTGTCCTGCCACAGATCCAAGCTAAAAAAATTGGGGCATTGGTGCAGATTATTTCCTCCTCTTGACTCTGTGAAGCTTTTGAGTATACTTCTGAAGCCCATGGCATAGAATGTGTGAACAGCTCTTCAGACTCACCCATCTGTGGTGACTACATGCTCCAAACAATTTCAAAGTGAAATCTCCCCTACTGTAGGACGTTTGAAACAGAAGAAAAAATTGTTTGAGTGGGGATGAGGCCTGTATGAGGCCTATAATCCAAACAATTTCAAAGAGATCTCCCATGTATGACATGAGTAACTAAAGAAATTCTTTTTGGCCAGTGGATAAGGCCTGTATAACTTAGACTAGATGCTACAAACAATTTCAAAGTAAAGTCTCCCCTACTGTAGAAGGTTAGTAACAGAAGAATATTTTGTGTGTGTATGAGGCCTGTACAAAATAGACTAGATGTTCCAAACAATTTGAAAGGGAATTCTACCAAACTGTATGACGTTAGTAACAGAGGAAAGAATTATTTG
>VIAB01015660.1:5680-18923 GCA_009801035.1 Oophaga pumilio | reverse complement strand
ACAGGGATAGGCAAGTGGTCTCACGTGTCTGCAGGACTGATGGGGATAAGCAAGTGGTCCCAGGTATCTGCAGGACTGACAGGGATAGGCAAGTGGTCCCAAGTGTCGTCAGGACTGCGCTTACACACCAGTTTGTATCCCAGTTCATACCTATAGGATTTTTTTTCCGTATGTTTGCATCTTGTGCATTTAATGGTGTGGACTGCCTTTCTTTGAGCTGGGCATTAAATTCATGTGGTTTCCCATGAATGTGTGTCCACTAGTTGGGCCCAGTCCTTCTCAGCCCTTATCCACATACATATCACTTAACAAACGGTAAGATTTTTAATATTAGAGATAGGACTGTCCCAATTAGGCTATGTGCACACAATGCGGATTTGTTGCGGATCCGCAGCTTTTTTTTCTGCTCGGAATTGCACCAAATCTACAAAGGATTTCTAAAGCAAGGTTAATCATTGAGAATCCAAAATTGTTGTGCACATGATGCGGAAAATTCCATCCTGATTCGCAGCGTTTTATTTTCCGCAGCATGTCAATTCTTTTTGCGGATCTGCAGCGTTTTTCACCCATTGACTTCCATTGAGTCGCTCAAATCTGCAACAAAAACGCAGGTGTAAAAAGGTTTGCGGATTTCCTACGGATTTAATGTGGATTTGGCGCAAAAAATGCAGCGAATTTGTAAAAGGAACTGATATCAGACGGAGGAAGAGTGTATGGGTGGAGAATCTAGAATAGAGCCTATCTTGGTTGAAGCACATCAATAATGGAGGTTGGACTTGAAAATGACAATTTTTTTTTACATTAATATCTCTTTATTGAGCTAACAAATCTGCAAATAAAGCCACATACAAATCCGCATGTAGATCCGCATCAAAAACACATGAAATCCGCACAAATAAACAAGCAGAATTTACACTGCGTTTTCTGCCAAGAGATGCAGAATCCGCGCAGAAATTTCCGCAAGCAAATCCGCAACGTGCGCACATAGCCTTATGGTCACCGTGGAGTGGTGGATGGCTTTCGCATTTTGTTTTATCAAAAACATGTTAACTAAGTACCATTTATTATTTTCATGCACAATGCTGTTTATTTACTGCATAATAATTAACCATTAGGGTACGTTCCCACGGTCAGTAAACGCTGCGGGTTGGACGCTGCATACATCCGCAGTTTCCAATCCGCAGCGGCCAGATGTTACAGCATAGTGGATGGGATTTCAAGAAATCCCATGTCCACTATGCGTGCACCGACACCCACGGATCACCCACGGAGAGACATGCGGTTCGTCTTTCCAGACCGCAGCATGGCAAATTCTGTAGCGGAAACGCTCAGTCTCCGCTGCATAAATTACCCATACACTTTTATTAGATGCGTTAGGCCCCGTGCACACGTTGCGGATTCACTTGCGGATTTTTCCGCTTGGATTTTACTAAATCCGCAGGTAAGATTACCTTTGTTTTACCTGCGGATTTAGCGTGGATTTAGTGTGGTTTTGCTGCGGTTTTTGTGCGGATTTGCCCTACGGTTTTACACCTATAATGGAATAGGTGTAAAACCGCTGCGGAATCCGCACAAAGAATTGACATGCTGCGGATTTTAATCCGCAGCAAATCCGCGCGGAAAAATCCGCAGCATGTGCACAGCGTTTTTTTTTCCCCATAGCCTAACATTGTACTGAACAGCACCTGCTGTTCTGCAGCGGATCCGCAGGGCCAAATCCGCTGCAGATCCGCAGCACAATCCACAACGTGTGCACAGACCCTTAAACAACATTTTCTTCCTAGTCACTTGCGTATTAAGTGCGGGAATGCAGCCTACTACACATGTGTACTAATTTGAATAATGGTGTACCTTGTTTCAGTCGGAAGTTCACGTACACTTCAGGTCTCGTGATCACCTGATCGCAAGAACTGCAGTGTACGTGACCTCCGGGGACTGAGTTATCTCCGGTAATCATCTTCAAGCTCAGCTGTGTTCTGGATGTCAGGCTGAATGGTGGCATAATGCCACCGTTCTGCCAAAGGCACCCAGATGTAGCAGAGCTGGACTTGTCGTGGGACAGTATGTATATCTTCTTGGCGGGCAGGTAAGGATATTGTTGCTTTTTTATTTTAATTGTCTTCCAGGAGACAAGGGCATCGATGGAATAGGCAATGCAGTAAGTATGGTTTAATTAAGATCTATTAAAGGAGTCTGTCTCATTATTTCAATTAAAATACTTTATTCTGGCTGTGTCTTTATTTACCATGTAATTATAGGATTAGTAATGGATATGTGTCTTATAGATGCCTCTCCATTACTAAGCTGTGGGCTTGATGTCACCTGACAATACAAAGCTGACATCAACCCCACTTGTCACCGCAACAGGGCAAGTGTGAAGAGCTGGGTAAAGTGCCAGAATTTGCGCATCTTTGGATGTGCCAACTGTGGGGTGGGTGCAGGGTGTTATTTTTAGGCTGCTGAGGGCCAAAATTCATGAGCCTTGCGAGCCTGAGAATACCAGGCCACAGCTGTCTGCTTTTTCCTTGGCTGGATAACAAAAATGGGACCCCACACTATATTTTTTGGAAAGGATCCCACTATTTTGCTAACCATTTAAGGTAAGTAGACTGCTGCAGCCTGGTATTATCAGGCTGGTAAGGCTCATTGATTTTGGATCCTTACCAGCCTGAAATACCAGTCCCAGTAGTCTGCTTTACTCTGGCTTGTGTGAGGCAATGACCCCTGTTACAGCTAAGGGGCGCTGTATGTGCTCCTTATGATACGCACAGAGGCAAAACTGTGATGGTGAGACAGTGACCGCATTTATTGTAAATGGCTGATATGTGTTGCAGAGGAGGTCCTCTACGCTGTAAGCCCAAAATGTTGTTGCTCTGAGACTTGTAGTTCCACAAGTGTTTGTTTACTTATAAAGGGGGCTTACAGGGTTAGTCGGAGAGCTGGGCGGGACTGACTAACCACACACACCGCCCATCTGTGGGAGTGGTTTCAACTATATAATGTGACTGAAGTTTGGGTCACATGGTCTGAGAGTGTAAGGTCCTGGTGTTGGAAGGTCCTGTGTATGTGTGGACCGGATTCAGACCTGAAGGCCTGTGTGTTGGGTGGTATAATGAGTGAACGGACTTCCTGAAGAGCACACAGAAAGGCCGGGCATGTGCAGAGTCTGTGACGGCGCTGCGTTGGGGAAGCTACCGTCCTTCCGAGGGTCTGAAACTGTCAGGTGGCCTGGTGACTAAGGCATTGTCCAGGATGGTGATCCCAGTCAGGCAGCTTCCCCGAGAACCTAGGTCTGACGAGTCAGCGTGTGGAGCAGGAGCTTCTGTAAGGTAACTCCAGACAAGAGGGTTATGGGCAGACATGTATCTGCTATTGGAACGGACTATTACTGCCTATGATGTTTTATGGATGTCAATGAACTATGCAGTCACCCATGGTAACTGAACGAAGTAAGGTCCAGCATACTTAGAGACTACAACTTAATGTCGTCTGTTGGTGCCTGTTGTGTTCCGTGGACATTAATGAACTGTTCTACGTGTGGTCGCCCACGCTAACTGGACAAAGAAGTCCAATGTGTTTAAGGACTGCGAGTTAAGCCATGTATTAGGAAGTGCTATGGACTATATGTGTGATGTGTAACATGGCGGTTTATGCTGAGTAAAATAAACCCGAATAGGCTGTTTTGTGGAGAGAATGTGCCCGTGTGCCTTCATCCCATTGCTAAGCGAGTGCCCCCCAACACATGCAGTAAGCGCTGTCTTACATATGTTAACAAATACAGGGTGGGCCATTTATATGGATACACCTAAATAAAACGAGAATGGTTGGTGATATCAACTTCCTGTTTGTTGCTCATTAGTATATGGGAGGGGGAAAACTTTTCAAGATGGATGGTGACCAAGGCGGCCATTTTGAAGTCTGCCAGTTTGGATCCAACTTTATTTTTTTCAATGGGAAGAGAGTCATGTGACACATCAAACTTATTGAGAATTTCACAAGAAAAACAATCGTGTGCTTGGTTTTAACGCAACTTTATTCTTTCATGAGTTATTTACAAGTTTATGACCACTTATAAAATGTGTTCAAAGTGCTGCCCATTGTGTTGGATTGTCAAAGCAACACTCTTCTCCCACTCTTGACTCACTGATAGCAACACTGCAGAAGAAATGCTAGCACAGGCTTCCAGTATCCATTGTTTCAGATGCTGCACATCTCGTATCTGAAGGCAATTGTCTGTGCTGTAAAGATACTTGAGATACACAAGTACGCAGTCTCCAACCCACAGCGTTTACTGACTGGGTGCACATACCCCAATATAACTGCAAACAGGAAATCACTTTTTTTTCCTTCCTAGAAGCCAACTTTCAATTAGCTTTATTTAGAGTGACAAAAAACGCATGCAATGAAGAAACGCATCACTAACGCAGGCGGAAAAACGCATGTAAAATGCATCAAAAACACAGATGACCCGCCAGCGAGCTCAGATGCAGATTTCACCTGTGTCAAATCCTGAACAAACATTGAGCCATTCCTGATCGTGTGCACATACCCTTATGTTTCTGTCTTTGTTTTTTACCTCCATTACAGTGTAACACTCAGTGTGACTACTATTGCGCCAGCTACAGTCCCTCCATTATAGTGTTAGTCGCAGTGTGACGGCCATTGTACAAGCTACAGTGCCTCCATTTTAGTGTAAACCTTAGTTTGTCTACCATTGTGCCAGTTACAGTATCTCCACTAGATTGTAAGCCTCATAGTGACTAGTATTGTGCCAGCTACAGTGCCTCCACTACATTGTAAGCCTCAGTATGACGGCCATTGAGCCAGCTACAGTGCCTCCATTATAGGGTAAGCTGCAGCATGACAGCCATTTTGCCAGCTACAGTCCTTCCACTACATTATAAGCCTCTGTGACTAGTATTGTGCCATCTGCAGTGCCTCAACTACATTGTGAGCCTCAGTGTGACTACTATTGTGTAGCGAGATCCAGATGACTCCAGTCGAGGCCTGTGATCCAGACTAGGCTGGTCAAGACCAAAGGCCCAACTCTTACCCATTTTGGTCAGATAGTCGAACAACGCAGGACAAGTATCGACGACCAGAGCAACGTTGGTCAAGACCCAGAACCTTGATGTCGCCAGTCAAGGCCAACCCCCTTACTTTACCAGACTAAGGAGACACCCGTCGACGGTCAAGTACCGAAAATACCTGGAGAATACGCGACCAGACACTTTTTCACCTAGTGATCGGAGGACGTAAGTGAGCAGTGCTGTTTCTTCCAGCACAGACTCACTGTACCGAGTGTGGGCAGGGGGGAGGCTGCAGATGAGACAGGGTCCGGCTGACGCTAATGCGGCCCATAATACATTATTAGACTTTGTCAGGGCCCAGAGAGCCACAAGGATGCCCTAGAGACTGTATCCTCCAAGTACACCATTTGCCCCTTTCCGGTTAGACCAAGATTGGACTGTAGACCCCAAACTGATCTCAAGGATATACCTCTTGTAGTGTACTAACTAATATATCTCTATGCATATAGTTGCCTGTAAATGATACTGTGAATATTATTCTTGTACGATAAATCTATGATAATGAAATTTCCCGCATTTAACCCTGTTAAGTGAATAAAGTAAAAGTAGATTGTTGATCCCGCCTGTTGTTTGCACTGTTACATTCAGATCACCTGCATTACAATTGTGCCATCTTACAGTATCTTCACTACTTTGTAAACCTCAGTGTGACGGTCATCAAACCAGTTATAGTACCTCCCCTATACTTTGTGAGCCTCAGTGTGATGGCCATTGTGCCAGCTACAATCTTCTGCCATATTCCTTCCCTCTGTTTACCTTTACTCTCCATTTATGGAGATTAATAACACCAATACATCTCTCCTGGTAGATTTTCTCCTTATATTCGTTTATCTCCGCTCTCCTCCTCTCTACACGCCCTCTATCTCCTCGCCGGTGACTAAGATGGCGATAGTGACCGCAGTTGCGCATGCGCGATCACCTAGGACCTCAGCGCCGTCTCACTTCCGGTCCAGGTGACGCACGGTGCACGGCGCGGCTTCTTAAACAGGGCTCTCTCCGTACCCACTCACAGCCGCATCGAGCAGTCGTGGCAAGGCGCGGGAGAGCCGCCATACTAAACGCCCCATAATACAGGTAATACAACTTGGGTCAACACATTCCACTACTCTGTATCTGATATGGGGTTCTGTATGATGTCCTTTTTTCCCCACCTGTTAGCAGTTCTCATCCTGCATAGGCTCACAACGCCCCCTTTATCTACTATATACCATTTCCTGCGGCAGGTAATACTAGCCCTATTACTTGGGGGATACTTATATTTCATATCCCCCTATTGATTTACTCCATATTTGTCTCTTTTGTCTCAGAATTTGGCGATTGCTGAAAGGGGCATTGATATGTGATCCCACCAAGTGCCTTAATTCTGAGATACCCACTATTAAGGTATTACCATTTTTTCCCTAACTTCTTTCTCTTGTGTATTATGTATTTTCAACATTCAATGAATTTACAATCATTCATTTCATAAGATTTTGATATATTGTTGCGTACACATTCATTAGTCTTTATTTTCTATATCTGGAATCCTTACCATATAGATCATTGAACCTCAGATGTATGTTAATATTGTATATATGTTTATTTTATTGTTATTTTTTTGTTGTATATTCATTTTGTCTTCTCTGATTTTTCTCCAGTACCCCATGATTAAGATCCGGGAGGATCGAAACGTCGAGTATTTGTGAATGTATGGGTATTTATTTATGACATGAGTTGTCTATAAACGTGACACTCTCTTTCTGGATGTGGAGAACAATAAAATTAGCACTTTTTGCATTGAATCCAATTAGTGTGTGCGGTGAATTCTATCTCTCCACTACATTGTAAGCAATGATTGGCGAAACCCCTAGATGTGCGGGTTCGGCCGAACATTTAAAACAAGTGATCAAGATGAATGGGGGGCCTGAACATTCATTGTTTGCCATGCTGTCATCTGTATGACAAAATGGCAAACGCTGCCTCTGATCGGCGGTAAGATTATTAACGGCAGTCAGAGCACTGCAATTCCCACGCTGTTAGATGACAGCGTGAGCCAGCAGCTGTGGCTGGCCGTAAAAAGTTTACCTGCAGTCACAGAGGTGTCGGCTGATGATAGAGTGCTACTACCATCAACCTACACCTGCCTCTAATAACAGTGAGAGCAGGCATATTGACAATATGACTATAGGATTAGTAATGGATAGGTGTCTTTATAGAAGTGCTAACTACTGGACTGGATGTCACCTGAAAATACAAAGGTGACATCAACCCCACAAATATGAACCCCACTTGCCACCATCACAAGGCAAGTGGGAAGAGCTGGGCAAAGCGCCAGAATTAGGGTATCTAATAGATGCACCTTTTCTGGGTTGTCTGCAAGCTGCTATTATTAATCTGGTTGGGCCAATATCCATGGCCCCTTAGCAGCCTGAGAATACCAGCTTCCTGCTTTAGTTTGGCTGGTTGTCAAAAATTGGGGCTACCCCATGGCGTTTCTAAAAAATATTTAAATAAATTAGCAAAAACAGCATGGGAACCCCTCTATTCTTGATAACTATCCATGATAAACCTGATAGCTGAGGGTTGCATTTGTCAGTTTTGCCATGCTGGGTATCAAAAATAGAAAGACCCCAAGTAATTTTTTTTAAAAAAAATTCTCCATCAGTCGCACCTGCTCTCGCTGTTATTAGTGGCAACAGGCGTAGGCTGATGGGAGCAGTACTCTCTCATCAGATGACACCTCTGTGACTGGAGGTAAACTTTTTACCACCAGTCACAGCTGGCTGTTAGATGAACCGCAGCTCTCTGACAGGCGTTAATTATTTAAACGTCAATCAGAGCCACCGATGTTTCTCGCGCTGTCATACAAATGACAGCATTTGAAACACCCAATGTTCGGGGTGCCGGACCCGAACAGTAACACAAACTTCCTTGAGAAGTCCGTGTTCAAGGTCTGTGCCTGAACCGTAGGTGTTCGGTACTGACCCTGAACTTTACTGTTCGGGTTCGCCCATCACTGATTGTAAGCCATCATACCAGCTACAGGAACTCCACTACATTGTAAGCCTCTAGGACTAGAGGATGGCCATTGTACCAGCTACAATGCCTCCATTTTAGTGTAAACCTCAATGTGACTACTATTGCGCCAGTTAAATTAGTTACATCGTAAGATACAGTGTTACTGTCCTGTCTTGAATAGAGTAGAGGTGCATACACTCTTTGGCAGTCCAAAAGACAGTGAATGGAGTGGATGTTGAGCTTGTGCACCTCTACTACATTGAAGACGGAGCTTTGTAGAGTCCCATTTTCTGGATCACTGGGAATAACTTACATTTTTGGAATAGCCTTTAAAAACCTAACATAATGAAAAAAGAGTTAGAAATTACAGAGGAGAATGGATACGGTAAATAGAATTACCAGTTACTGGAAGTCCAGTGGTTGGAAATGATGGGCACGAAATGCTTCCTTTCCCAGCAGTGGCATATACACAGTTTCACACTGATCGCCGTGGGGTAGAGAAGCTTGATCCAATCAGGAGAAGAATTTTTCCAGAAATAGCAGATTTTTAATTAAACACATAACTATGCTTCTATAATGAAATTAATCCATAAATGTGTTAAATAATGTTTTGCAGAACCCACCCAACAAGACACTGTAAACCATGATATTATAGTCATGTCACATTTAGTCTTGTGACTGCGTCTATGAATATAAAATATAGATAAAGAAGCGGTGTCCATATTGAGAATAACTGCGCCCTTCAGAGGTCTTGGCCCAGTAATCCCGTCAGACAGCAGCGCGGCAGGATGTAAAACATAGCAATTGCTTTAGGCTGCGTTACCATGATGAGTTTTGGGTGATATTTTTTATGTTGCGTATATTAGAAAAAATGCAGGAAATCTATTTTACCTAATGGGTGCCTTATTATAAAGCCTTATTCACCAATATCTACAGAACAGAGGCTAACTTTCCAATTGCTAGGGGTCTGACCATCATGGCCACCCAATCCTGGATACTGGGGCTCTGAAGAGCCCTGAATGAGTGGAGTGGAGGTCAATCATGAGCACTACCATTCCATTCATTCTTAATGGGAGCATCGGAGATGGACAAGGCCAGCACTCTGCTGATCTATGGCACTCCTATTAGAATGAATGGAGAGGCAGAGTAGATGATTGATCTTTGGGCCACTCAGCCAGGGTTCCCAGTCCTCAGGATCGATAATAGTCACGAAGATCGGACCCACATTGAACAAAAAGTTGTC
The DNA here is from genome assembly GCA_009801035.1 of Oophaga pumilio. Classification (NCBI taxonomy): domain Eukaryota; kingdom Metazoa; phylum Chordata; class Amphibia; order Anura; family Dendrobatidae; genus Oophaga; species Oophaga pumilio. The sequence continues at coordinate 9,593 of VIAB01015660.1, read as the reverse complement.
CCCTTCGGATAAGTGATAGCTTCCAAACTTGATCAGTTTATGCTGTGGATTTTAAATCTGCAGCATGTTAATTAATCCTACCAATATCATTGCAAGTCAAGGAATAAAACGCGCTTCTTTACCGCCCATTTTCAAAATATTAATAGTGGTAAATACTCTTGTGGGTATCGCTGCGGATTTCTGTAGTGGGAGCGTTAAATGGGAACCCACCCTTACACAATTTGGGTGGATGGCCCATAGGTAAGGATGACATTGGCCAAACTGCAGATCCCCTTTAATAGACCCAGATAATTTTAAACATATTCCCGTCCTTTGCTCTGATCAGTATCTGAATAGTCAGAGTACATTTGTATCAATTGCACTGCGACAAGTAGAAAACAGTTTGTTCTGTTTATTGTAGAAAATATTGTAGAAAATCAGAAGACAGTCTGGAGACGGGAATAATGATATCAGTGTAAAGAAGCTGAAGCCCTTCAGGATCTTGTTTGCAAGCTGTCCTAGCCATATAACTCTGATTAAATTGCTGCACAAAGCCGTCCGCGTCCGGGGAGAGGAAACTGACGAGAATCATTTGATTATTTCTCTTAAGAAGTTTTGTAACTTCTAACTGTGCCCTTTCTGATATATTATACAGCCTGGAACCAAAGCGACTTGGACCCTCCAATGTTTAAGCCCAAATCTTCAATTTCTTGCAGATTTATTAAGTACTGCATGCCATGGCCACTCATTAAAAGCCTCAAGGGAACCAAAAGCCTGGCTGCTACTCTTATATTTGTCCCCCCCTAAACTGGACACTTGTATCATGTTATACATTGATGCCGCTCATTATCAAATCAGACAAACACTCCTAACTGTTCAGCACATGATGGAAAACAGAAAAGCAAGATCACAAGAGAAACAATGCAAAGCAGAAGTACCTTCCACACGTAGCGTCCGGCATCCATGGCTTGTGGGCTCCTCTGGCTGTAGATGCTATCCGGGGGCTTTAATAACTATTCTGGAATGTGTCGACAACTGATACGGCTTTGCCAGGAAGTGACCTAAGCCCTATGAGCCCTGAGATATGTCAGTACCTTGGTAGAGTACTAGTCGTATGACAGATGGGCTAAACGACCTCCATTTCATTACTCCACAGTTTCAGGTAAATGCTGAGATGATTGGAGAAGAAAATAAACTCTTATGCTGTAGATGAAAACAGTGATGGAAGTATTTTACATGCCTGGTCTAACATACAAATGTAGGATCCAACATTAAAGGGAATCCGTCAGAAGCTGTTTGTTATGTCGTCTGAGAGCAGCACGATGTAGGTGCTAGGACCCTGATTCCAGTGATCTGTCACTTACTGTTCTCCATGCTGTCATTTTGATACACTGTTTTCTCTGCTGAAGATCTAGCAGTTCTCTGAATGCTGAGAGCTCTATAGCCAATTGACTAGGAGGCCCAAGAGATCTAGTCCTGTAGATAATCTTCTGCTGATAAAATACTGATTTTATGGAAACAACAACAAGTAGCCTAGTAAATGACACATCATTGGAATCAGGCTCTCAGCCCCTACATCCTGCTGCTGTCAGATTACATATCAAACACCTGTTGGCAGATTCGCTATAGGGCAATCCCTTTTAAATACTATATTCCCCCTTGTTAAATAAAAATACCATACTCAACTCTCCTGCAACAGCGCCATTTCAGCGATGTCAGCAACTTCTTTCCCATGACTAGCATAGCATTATAATGCCACTCAGCAGGCGCTAATGGGCTGCAACTCTCACACCTCCCCCAGACATTTGAGGTTTGTCCAATGGCAGTGAGAGCACAGCATCTTAAAGGGACGCTGTCACCCCATTTTTCGACTATAAGCTGTGGCCACCGCCATCAGGGGCTTATCTACAGCATTCTGTAATGCTGTAGATAAGCCCCCGATGTAACCTGAAAGAGAAGAAAAACTAGTTATATTACACTCACCCAGGGGCGGTCTGGGGTCCGGTCCGATGGGTGTCGCGGTTCGGCGCCTCCCATCTTCTAGCAAAGACGTCCTCTTTGCTTCCCGTCACGGCTCCGGCACAGGCGCACTGATCTGCCCTGGTGAGGACAGAGCAAAGTACTGCAGTGCACAGGTGCCGGGAAAGGTCAGAGAGGCCCAGCACCTGCGCACTGCAGTACTTTACTCTGCCCTCAACATGGCAGATCAGTGCGCCTGTGCCGGAGCCGTGACGGGAAGCAAAGAAGAGGTCGTCTTCGCTAGAAGATGGGAGTCGCCGGACCGGACCGCGACACCCATCGAACCGGACCCCGGACCGCCCCTGGGTGAGTATAATATAACTCGTTCTTATCTTTCAGGTTACGGGAGAGATGAGTATAAGATATTTTTATTTTACAAAGGTGATATAGTATTTAAAGAGGGTTAGTTCTAGTATTGAATTACCCCTTATGATATTTTCACCACTCATCCAGGAAGCATTATTATGGATGTGGATTTTAATTTAGTGGAAACCAGAACCACATTTATTTATTATACTTGCCTGTATAGCAACATCATATCACACTGACATTATCATCACTGTCCCCATCGGGGTTCATAATCTGAATTCCCTATCAGTATGGGAAGAAACCAGAGTACCCAGAGGAAACCCACAGTAAACATACAAACTCCTTGCAGATGTTGTCCTCAGGACTCTACCGCAACAGTGCTAACCACTGAGCCACCATGCTGGTCTCCCCAGACCATTAAAATGATGGTTAACTAGCGGAAAGTCCCACAGCAATTAGTAAGTTACCTTTGTTCCTAATGAAAGGGGATAAACTTTGAATATGTGGGAGCTGAATTCTATAGCCACATAATGGTGCTTTCTGTCCAGTCATACTGGACCCCTTTTCTCCCCTTTCAGTACAGAGTGACCCACTATATCATATGAACAGATGATTATTGCTGAAAAAAAGTCACCAACGATCTTCAGACCGTTCCCACCATCCTTACATTATTAATAAGACTATTTGTACCCATGTAACCAATATAGTAATTCAGTGCTGGTGTCCTTGATATTGATAGCCAATTTAATAGAATTAAAAGGCTTCAGCAGGAATAAACCTCTAAATATTCCCGACTTTTGCATGCAACTGATCTAATCTAAATCCATAGTGAATTCTGCCGAGTATTCTTCCATTATTATCACATATAGATCTTATTAACTGGCTACACACTAACATTTATGTCCATTTCATTCTGCTAACAGATGGCTCTGTATTCGTTGGCTTCTGTGCTTATCTTTCTTTTTTTTTTTAAATCAACATATTTGGACAGCAGGAGTATTCAAAATATTAGCGAAAGTTAAAAAAAATGCTAAAAAATAGCAATGAAAACTCAGATTCCTATTTTAAATGGACCACTTTCATTTTAACACCTGATACAATATGCTGCTAAAAGAAAATGTATGGGTGACTTGTCCTGGTATTTTTATTGCTGTTTTCAAAAAATGCAGAAAAAAACATGATATGGTTTTGGGTATGGCATTTTTGTCATGTGTTTTCCAATAGACTAAGCTATAAGAGTTTAAAAACACAAGAAAAATATGTCGGAATAAAAAAAGCCATCTAAAAAACATTTAAAAATTTATGAAATTCATGGAGCCCTAAAAAGCCGAAAAAAAATCAATGCAAAGATCTTGGTTATAGGAAGCCTAAGGCCACGTGCACATGTTGAGTATTTATCTATGTGTCTTATGACTGTTGTATATCAACCTCTGGATTGTAAAGCGCTGCGGCATATGTTGGCGCTATATGAATAAAGATTATTATTATTTAGATCAGTATTTGTAAGCTGAGGTGCAGACGACCTTATGTTCTCTCATCCAAGAAAAACAGCCCGATTATGCCAATCACACTCTGATCAGACTCTGATCAGCGTTTGATTAAAATG
>VIAB01015659.1:43790-57943 GCA_009801035.1 Oophaga pumilio | reverse complement strand
ACACAGTTCCTGCTCCAGGCCAGCAGGGGGAGCTCTAAACCCTACTTCAGTGGAGCTGCTCTCTCTGGTCAGGAGGTGGAAGTTAGTGGAGAGTTAGAGCCTGAACAAGGTTGAGAGAGGATGTGTGGAGTGGAGCTGGGGATAGGAGCTCTATCTGAGCTCATCTCAGGCTTGAGCGCCAGTGACCAGGCACCGGAGTCCGAGGCTGTGTGGGTACTGAAGCCTTGGCAGAAGAATCCTGAGGGCAGAAGACCGCAGATCCTCTGGCCCCAACTGATACTCAATGACACAACAGCATGATGCCCGGCAGGAGCGACCCCTGAAGCAGGCTCCAGCTGCCTGTCATGCGAGTGGAGTTCTACCTAAGCATTAGACAGAAAGAGGGACTTGAATAGAGTTTACAGCAGCAAGTACCTCAGAGAATAGTGCTAGAAAGGAGGCCTCCCAACCCACCTGACTAAGGAAATTCCCAAATTGCTTCCAGGTTGACCGGCTCCAGAACCATCTGTAACCTGAACCTCGGACTGTACCAGCACGGCTCAGTAAAAGGTAAAGGAAACTGCACCCAGCTGCACCACACTCACCACCAACATCACCTTTAACCCCTTAGTGACGGAGCCAATTTGCAGCTTCATGACCAGGCCAATTTTTACAATTATGACCACTGTCACTTTATGAGGTTATAACTCTGGAACACTTTAATGGATCCCGCTGATTCTGAGAATGTTTTTTCGTGACATATTTTACTTCATGTTAGTGGTAAAATTTCTTTGATATGACTTGTGTTTACTCATGAAAAAAACAGAAATATGGCAAAAATGTTGAAAATTTTGCAATTTTTCAAATTTTAAATTTTTATGCCCTTAAATCAGAGAGATATGTCACACAAATTTCTTAACAAATAACATTTCCCACATGTCTACTTTACAAACAGTGAAAACCCCCCACAAGTGACACCATTTTGGAAACTAGACCCCTTAAAGAACTTATCTAGATGTGTGGTGAGCACTTTGAATCCCCAAATGCTTCACAGAAGTTTATAACGCAGAGCAGTGAAAATGAAAATTCATTTTTTTTCCTCAAAAATTATTTTTTAGCCCGCTATTTTTTATTTTTCCAAGGTTAACAGGAGAAATTGGACCACAGAAGTTGTTGTGCCATTTGTCCTGAGTACGCTGATACCCCATATGTGGGGGTGAACCACTTTTTGGGCGCATGGGAGAGCTCAGAAGGGAAGGAGCGGCGTTTTGAAATGCAGACTTTGATGGAATGTTCTGCGTGCATCATGTTGCGTTTGGAGACCCCTGAAGTGCCTAAATAGTGGAAACCCCTCAATTCTAGCTCGAACCCTAACCTCAACACACCCCTAACACAAATCCCAACAGTATCCCTAATCACAACCCTAACCCTAATCCCTAGCCCTAATCCTAACCCTAATTCCAACCCTAACCCTAATTCTAACCCTAACCGTAATTCTAACCCTAACCCTCAATATATAAAGCAAACGAGCACCATCCTAAATCTCATGAAATTAGGGATCACCTAGTGCATACTAAAATACATATAGACACTTGCAAGAAAAAAGTGTATGCACTATTCTTTAAGGATCACCACAAGTCAATCTAGCATGAAAAATTCAGTTTATTGAACAAACACCACAAACAAGCACTAAGTTTAAAAACAGTTAAAAGTCAAGTCCATAACAGACTTGAGACAAGAAATGGGTCATATTAATAAACAGTATAATACCAATAGTGGTCCCACATGTCCAAACAAAAAGTGTGCAAAGCTTTATACATGCAATAATGCTTCCCAATAGCTAAGACTCCCAGTTTTTATATATACAACAGGTGTATGCATGCTATTTATAAATGTAGCCACCTCATGGAAAATGAATATCAGATGTCAATATACTTAAAACATACCAAAAGAAACAATTGTTATATCCTGTTGGGATAAAAACTATTGCTGTAAATGCACACACATAATACACCAAAAATAGTTTAAGTCAAAGCACTTAAATATATTACCACCAAGGAAGCCATGGAAACAAAAACTGGTTCCCTAATATCTTCACTAGTACCCAACAATTACTCCCAGGTGGGCGCACACAGCAGATCATGTGGGACCTAAGACCCACGCGTATTAACACGAAAGCGTGTCTTCCTCAGGGTCAGTGAGTCTGACCCTGAGGAAGACACGCTTTCGTGCCCACCTGGGAGTAATTGGTAATATACTGTTTATTAATATGACCCATTTCTTGTCTCAAGTCTGTTATGGACTAGACTTTTAACTGTTTTTAAACTTAGTCCTTGTTTGTGCTGTTTGTTCTTACCCTAACCCTAAATCTAACCCTAACACTAATTCTAACCCTAACCCTAATGAAAAATTAAAACAAAATATATTTTCTTTATTTCTCTCTCCTCTGATGTGCGATCACATCAGAGGAGAGAGAAAGTAAATGCAAAATTGCAGCTTTTTTTTTTCGGTCACCGTTATACGGTTAATAACGGCAATCGCAAAAGCGGGGTCGGTAAAAACCGCCCCAAATCATGTTCTCTGGGGTCTCGGCTACGCCCGGCAGCCGAGACCCCGGAGAAAATCCAACTCTGCGGGGCGCTATACACTTTTTTTACAGCGCCGTTAATTAGGCGCTGTGGTTTAAGTACCCTTAACTACAGCCGTTAAAAGACGTATCGGCGGTCGTTAAGGGGTTAATATCCTAAATGCCGTGGGACACAGCTCTACCCGTGGAGAGCTTAACCATCTTTGCTGCCCTATCATCATCCCAGAGGATCTGCATTGCAGTGTCGGTCCCCTGACCGAATACCACGGGTGGCATCACGAACACTTTTTTACACACTTTATTATCCCTTTTTTACTATCCCTTTTATTTGACACCTAGGGCCACGGACCGGGTCTCTGCTGTGGTACTTCCCCTTTAAGAAGCGGCCCGGTACCGAGTATCCCCACTGCCCTGGCGGACGATCCATTTCTGGCGTCACAAACAGGATCTGTGCCCGGTATTGCCGGGTACTGTGTGCCATAGACTTTGTTGGAACTCAGTGAATTGCGGCCATTACAGCGCCACACGGCACGCGGGAATCAGAAGAGGCGTGCCATAGTGGGCGGAGCCTGAGAGAGAGCGCAAAAAGAGAAGTGCTGCGCGTGCTCAGACATCAGCTGGCAGAGAACAGGGAGCTGAGGCCTGGAATCCCGGCAAGCACGATTTACCCTGCCGACAGAGCAACACACTGGTAAGCCACTGGAACCTCAGAGCCTGGCTAAGATTCACTAGGGGGGAAGAAAATGTCCATCGCAGCTGCAGCCCCATAGTGCCGTAAGATTCAGTGGCAGATGCCGCTGCAGCCCCCATAAGACAGCAGAATCCGGTGGCCGACGCAGCCGCAGCTCCCAGAGCGCAGCAAGATATGGCGACCATGGCTGCAGTCCCTTTAATGCTGCTATCAATACCATATATACCGGGAGCGGCCTGGCTACAGCAATACTCAGGGGAGTCGCATACGCTGAGCGATTTCAAGGAGAGACTGTGTAGTTTGTTTGACGTGTACCCCCTTTCTGAAAGCCAAAAGTCAGCATTCTCATTGGACAGTTAACTGGTGCGGCCCAAAGAGAAGTAAAGTCCTGGCAGGACACTGATAAAGAGACTGTTAAGCAAATTATGGCTAAGCTGAGGGGCACCTTTGACACCCGCACTGCAGCAGAAATAAAAATGAGGTTCTTTGGGTGCAAACAAAGTGTGCAGGACAGTATAGGAGACTATGCCTTAACCTTCAGGAGGCGCTGCGGAGCATAAAGCAGATTGACCCAGACAGTGTGCAGGATGGAGACAGATTGATAAAGGAGCAATTTATTGAGGGACTTCTGTCCAGCACCCACAAGACACAGCTGCGCATCTTGGCGCTACAAACCCCTGACCTGAACTTTGCAGACTTTAAAGATAGGGCTATCCGGGTGCTGCACGAACCAAATGTCAGCCGCCCAGCGCCCCCTAGGCGCCCAGCAATTACATACCACAAGGAGGCGGCATCCTTCCCTCAGGCCTCCATCGAGGCCGACGCACAGAGCCTGGATAATGATCCATCTGCAGAACTATGTCTTCAGGTCCAGGAGCTGACCAAAAGTGTGGCTGCATTAGCCATAACCATGCAGTCCAGGCAAGTGCCCCCGAAGAAGATCCAGTTGGCTTCCAGTCCAGATGACGTCCCATGGCGACGGCAGAAGAGTATCCCACCGACCAGATGGAGAGACAACGATTGCTGTGACCAGGACGGATGACCCATTTGCCACCGCTGCAGCAAAGCGGGGCACATTGCAAGATTCTGCAATTTAAACAAGCAACGCCTGGGGCAGAGGGCCAACCCCCAGGAGTAGGATGACCAAGCCCATAAAGCTGAAGAGCCAAGTACGTCGGAGGACGACCGGTCCTCCCAGTTGTGATTGACGGCATCCCAATGAACGCTTTACTGGACACCGGCTCTTAGGTGAAGACTATGCCATATATTCTTTACAAACGGTACTGGGTTGACTCTGATATTACTCGCGGCCCTGATAATGAGCTGACAGTAGTCGTCAGCAATGGTCAGCCTTTGCCACAAGTGGGGTATAAGTAGGTGATCATTAAGGTGGGGCGAGTAGACTTAAAAGCCCAATGTCTGATAATTGTAGACATTGATCAACGAGAATGTAACTTAATTACTAATGTGATAGAAAATTGTCTTGCCGAGGTTATTGTTTTGTTGCAACAGGTAGCCGAAACTGCTGGCTCCAGTGAGCAATGGGTCCTGCAAAAGAAGATCAAGGCCCTGATGCAAAGGCAACAGGTAGAGCTATCTTGCGGAGAAGTCGGCAGTGTCAGAGTGAGTGATTCATTCCCCATTGCAATACCCCCAAGGAGTGAAATGTTAATTTGGTGTCAGGCAGCCATAGGCCTCAGGGGAAGAGATTACCAGGCCCTGGTAGAAACAGTGTACTCTGATAGTAGGCCCACTGTCCTGATAGCCAGAGGGGTAGTCGATGTCTGCAAGGGGAGGGTACCTGTACGCATCTTAAATTGTGGGGAGCAGGAGACCAAACTACCCCGGTATGCCACCGTTGCTAAGCTGTTCACTGTCAATCACAACGCAATCCAGACAAGCAGAACCCTTGGTCTCGTCCGACCAGGTGGAGGACAATGGCTCTGCAGAACAGCTAGAGGATTGGTGTCAGAAGCTGCACGTAGGCACTGACTCCACCCCTTCACACCAAAGGAATGGGGTTTATCGGGTAGTCCAAGAGTATGAACAGGTCTTCAGCAAACACCCTTTAGACTTTGGGCAGGTAAAAGGGGTCCAACATCATATCACCGCTGGAGATCATCCTCCTATTAAAGAGAGGTACCGGCCTGTACCCCAGCTCACTATCAATGTGCCAAGAGTATGTTACGGGAGATGAAGGAGGCTGGGGTGATCAGAGACAGTTGTAGCCCCTGGGCAGCTCCGTTAGTCCTCGTTAGAAAGAAAGATGGTACAATGAGGATGTGTGTTGACTACAGGCAAATTAACAGCATTACACACAAGGACGCCTATCCGTTACCTAGGATACAGGAATCATTAGGCGCACTGAGAACCACTAACTATTTCTCTATCTTAGATCTCACCAGTGGGTATTGGCAGGTTCCCGTGGCAGAGGCAAAGAGAAGACAGCCTTCGCAACACCAATGGGCCTCTCAGAATTCAACTACATTCCGTTTGGGCTTTGCAACGCGCCAGGAACATTCCAGAGGTTGATGGAGTGTTGCCTCGGATACAAGATCTTCGAGACAGTTCTGTTGTACCTGGATGACATCATTGTCTTCTCCTAGACCTATGAAGACCATTTGGAGCACCTGGCCGAGGTGTTCAAGGCCCTGCCCAACTTTGGCCTGAAAGTAAAACCGTCCAAATACCACCTCCTGAAGCCCAAGGTGCAGTACCAAGGCCACGTAGTGAGGTGAGCGTGGGAGGCGTGGCACCGGACCACAACAAAGTCACTGTTATCGGAGACTGGCAGAGGCCCAGCAACATTCATGAAATATGTCAGTTCCTCGGGTTGGTAGGCTACTACCGAAGGTTCATCAAAGGCTTCACTGAAATAGCTGAAATAGCACCCGTGCAAAACCTTCTCGTGGGCCAGCCCAAGAAGGCCAGGAAGAAGAGTCCTACGTTTGACTGGAATGACAAACTAGAAAGATCCTTCACCCGGTTGAAGTTGGCTCTTACGGGAGATGAAGTCCTGGCCTACCCAGACTATGACATACCATTTATACTGTATACCGATGCCAGCAACGTGGGATTGGGAGCAGTGCTGTCCCAAGTGCAGAAAGGCAGAGAAAGAGTAATCGCCTACGCCAGCAGGAAGCTTCGTCCCACTGAATGGAACCCTGACAACTACAGCTCCTTTAAACTGGAATTTCCCGCCATAGTCTGGGCTGTAACCGAGCGATTCAAACACTACCTGGCATCGTTTACCATCTTCACGGTCAACAATCCGCTGACTCACTTGGAAACCGCAAAGCTAGGTCCACTGGACTAGCGATGGATAGCCCGGCAGTCCAACTACGAGTTTACTATCAAGTACCTGGTGGGGCATAAGAACGCCAATGCTGTTGCGCTGTCCAGAATGCCTAACTTACCAGATGGTGAAGAAGAAGATCAGGAAGAGATAGAAGATCTTGAGTTACCAGCCTTCCACCGCCCCGGAGCGGCCCAGTGCTCCCACTGTGTGGGGACAAGCGCTATGTTAAGTAGGAAGCCACGTTGAATCTGTTGCCCCACCATGAGTGGGAGGAGATGCAAGATAGTGACCCAGTAGTCCGCCTGGTAAAGGAGTTACTTACGCAAGCTGACTTGCGTCCCGGTCCAGATGCTCCACAACAGACCCAACAGTTGTGCAAGGAAAAGGGTAGGCTATTCATCTATGAGGGAAAGCTGTGGCGGACAAGTGTCAACTCCCGAACTCATGAACTGGTCTGGCAGGTGGTAGTCCCGAAGCGAGATGCGCCAATGGTCCAGGAAGCGTAGCACGATGGAGCAGGACACTTCGGATGGAAGAAGTTGGAGGATCTACTTCATGAGAGATTCTACTGGGTTGGTATGAGGAAAGCCATTGAAGAGTGGTGCCGAGAGTGTGGACCATGCTACCTGTGCCAGAAGGACCGTAACAGCCAGCGAGCCCCGTTACAGTCAATAATCACCAAACAGCCGCTTGAATTGGTAGCCTTGGACCATGTGAAGCTGACCCCAAGCCATTCAGGCTATGTCTACGCCCTCACCATCTTTGACCATTACTCAAGGTTCCTGGTAGTTGTGCCAGTGAAAGACCAAACAACGAAGATGGCAGCCAAAGCATTTCAACAACACTTGTCGACCGCATGGTTACCCTGAATGAGTGCTTACCGACCAAAACCCAGCCTTTAAAGGAGAAGTTCTCCAGGAGTTCTGTAACCTGTACGGCTGCAAGAAAATCAGGATGACGCCGTACCATCCACAGACAAATGGCATGTGTGAGAAAATGAACCATGTGGTAATTGACCTATTGAAGACATTGCCCCTGGAAGAGAGAAACCTGTGGCCAGAGAAGTTGATGGATCTGGTAGATCTCTACAATCATATCCCTGTAAACTCCTCCAACTGTACTCCAGCCTACTTGATGAGCGCAAGACCTGACAAGTTACCCATCGACTTGGACATGGGAGTCTTAACACCTGAAGTGACATCACCAGATGCAGATTGGGATACAGGGTGGCAGCAGCAGTACCGCAAAGTGCAAGAATGCGTAGAGAAGAGTCTGGCTCAGGCATGACAAAAGCAAGAAAAAAATTATAATCAGCATGCCCCCACAGTTCCCTTGTCACCTGGAGAATGGGTACTCAAAAGGAAGAGACGAGTGCACAAACTAGACGACCAATGGGAGGCTAAGCCCTATGTTGTTTTACCTTCGGACTTCAATAAAACCAAGGTGTGTCTCATCAGCAAAGATGGAGGAGAAACCTCAGCAGCAGTGTCAAGAGATCATCTAAAGCCGTGTCCTGACCAACTGAAGGAAAAGATTGGAGACCAAGACATTCTTCAGCTAGTAGAAGTGGAGGAAAAGATCAGCACTGTACTCGACGAGTTCCCTTCAAATTGGACAAGAGTGAACCAACCCATAGTTGTGCCTGTTTAAACCTTTCCCCAGCTGGAAGTGCCAGAAAGAGAAGCGATTCAAGACCAGCCTGGAGATCCGCAAGCTCAAATAACAGAAGCCACATATACAGTGGAACGTGAAAATCAGCCCCCTGCTAGTGGTGAATCTGACAGTCCCACGGTGAGTCTAAGAAGTCGCAGACGGCTACTGCCAAGCTTACCAATAAACACACTAGACCAGGCTAGATCATTACAGGCACCTGTACTGCGTAGATCTACCCGTAATATCAGAGTATACTCCCAGCCCGGTATAAGGACTAAAATTTAAGTGTAATGCTAATGTAAATAAGTTAAAAATGTTCATAATTGCAACTGATAAGCATTTGAGCCTACAGAGACTTACTGTATTAACTTTTGACCATTCTTGTTTTCTTGATTATATGGACGATTGGGTCACTGCACTCGTAGTGACTAGGACAATGATGGTAAATAGTTAGCACCGGTGACTACAGAACAAAAACTGTCTGGTGTGACCGAAGAAGTAGTCCACCCTGTTGACCACTAATGCCCTGCAGTCAAGCCCAGGGCCTACGTTGGGGGTTTGAGATGGGTTCCCTCATATTGTACTTTGTTAGGTGAAAAGGATACCCCATACCTGGATCTTGATGAAGTTATGAATCTGTTGTTAAAATCTTGTAAATAGATATGTTTTGTTTACTCAGTTTGGGAATACTGAATTGTACTAGGGGGAATGTGGCACCCCAGGAGTCCATCCCTGGAGTAATCATTGACTGATTTCCAATTCGCTGGTAACAAAGCTAGAGTGCCCATCAAAGCTTTTAGGCCCCCAAAAATGGCATAAAAGCTTTGAAATGTTGCAAAATGTTGACGCAACCAAGAGTTGCACCAAAATTTTGCGACTTGGCATTTTAACAATAGTTTCTCCCAGCTTAATGTAATGGGCAGAGGTAGGGTGTGAAGGGGTCGTGATATTAAATCTTGGCCAATTCATAACAATTTGTGGCGTTCCCTATGCCAGAAATTTGACTCCAGTTGACTGGAGTGAGATTTCTGGTATGATGCACAGAGGCACTCACCACTCATCAGATGCCCCAGATCCATGAAGAGGCGTGCACCACCCCTCATCAAGACGACCGTGAAAATCGCCAGTTTTGATGCTCAGGGTAAATAAATACAGTAAGTAATGTGTGGAAAACATCATAGCTCCCACTAAGTGCATGTTCATACTGCATTTCTGCAGTGTGTCTGGGGGATCCATGGACACAGACTGCAATGACATCAAATGAACTGCTTTTATCTCTAAACCGTTTGTTCAGGCGGTCACAGAAACTGTAAGTTTCTGGATATGGGATGGTCCTTTATTCAGTAGCCTATGACCCAGACTACAGTTCATATATGATCTCAATAAAATAAAATACACAACACATTATTTTGTTGATTAATGTGGGGCACCCCAGGAGTCCGGTTGCCACAATGACCTTGTCTCCCTCCAGGGGGAGTGATGTCATGCCTGGAAGCTAAAAAGGAATCCCTTTACCAGGTAGTTCCAGCATACAACACAGTTCCTGCTCCAGACCAGCAGGGGGCGCTCTAAACCCGACTTCAGGGGAACTGCTCTCTGGTCAGGAGGAGGAAGTTAGTGGAGAGTTAGAGCCTGAACAAGGTTGAGAGAGGACGTGTGGAGAGGAGCTGGGGATAGGAGCTCCATCTGAGCTCACCCCAGGCTTGAGTGCCAGTGACCGGGCACCAGAGCCCAAGGCTGTGTGGGTACTAAAGCCCCGGCAGCAGAGTCCGGAGGGCAGAAGACTGCAGATCCTCTGGCCCCAACTGATACTCGATGACACAGCAGCACGTGTGAGCCAGAGATGCCCTACAGGAGCGACCCCTGAAGCAGGCTTCAGCTGCCTGTCATGCGAGTGGAGTTCTACCTAAGTATCAGACAGAAAGAGGGACTTGAATAGAGTTTACAGCAGCAAGTACCTCAGAGAATAACGCTAGAAAGGCCTCACAACCCACTTTACTTAGGAAATTCCCATATTGCTTCCAGGCTGACTGGCTTCAGAACCATCTGTAACCGGAGCCCCGGACTGTACCTGCACGGCTCAGTAAAAGTTAAAGGACACTGAACCCTGCTGTGTCCTCTAAGCCATTCACACATCACCTGCCCTGCACCACACTCACCACCATCACCTTTAATATCCTAACTGCCCTGGGACACAGCTCTACCCGTGGAGAGCTTAACCATCTTTGTTGTCCGCTGACCAAACACCACGGGTGGCGTGACAAACACTTTATTACAAACTTTATTATCCCTTTTTCACTTTCCCTTTTATTGGATGCCCAGGGCCAAGGACCAGATCACTGCTACTGTGACACTTCCCCTTTAAGCGGCCCGGTACTGAGTATCCCCACTGCCCTGGCGGGCGATCCAAATGGCCACAGCTTTATTTAAAACCACATGACTATGACAATCACAGAGTCAGGTGAAAGGCCAGGCAAGTATTTTCTGAGATTCCTGTATACCATGAGATTCCCCAGATATCTGACATACAGCAAGCCAGGACCAGCACTTTGGGAATTTTCACCTAGCAAAGCTAGTACATTTGAAGGACACCAATGAGCCTACCTACTTTATTCCTGTTCTTAAAAGGTAAGCAGCTGTGGATGACATTTCCATCATCACATTGTTTAGGATAGCCATCAAAGCTCATCCTATTCCCCACCATTGTTTATCAGCTTAAAATTATTCCACCATAATTTTCTGCCCACTTTCACCTGACCGCTTCAACCGCAACATCATAGCTGTGACAATAATAGACCAAGCTAACTTTATTACAATCAACTTTCATTTTGCCCTTTGTAAAGGGAGCTTGTTACCTTGTTTTGCCGCTATAAGATGTGTCCACTGCCTTCCGGGGCTTATCTACAGCATTCTGTAATTCTGTAGATAAGCCCCCGGTCTGACCTGAAAGATAAGAAAAACAAATTTTATTATACTCACCAGGGGGCGGTCCGGTCGGATGGGTGTCGCAGGTCCGGTCCGGCACCTCCCATCTTCATGCGATGTCGTCTTCCTGCTTGCTTTGTATCGCGTTCCTGCGCAGGCATAATTCTCTGCCCTGTTGAGGGCAGAGCAAAGTACTGCAGTGAGCAGGCATCGGGAAAGGTCAGAGAGGCTCAGTGCCTGCGCACTGCAGTACTTTGGACATTTCATTTGCACATGGAAACATGAGAGGCAATGGAATGAAACTGAAAGGGATAAGAAACAGATTAGATATTAGAAAAAACTTTTTGACAGTGAGGGTGATCAATGAGTGGAATAGGATTCCAAACAAGAAAACATGGACAGCACTCACCAATCTTGTGGAAAAATTATTTTCTTACTTTATTGGCAACGATAAAACTTCATGGCCTGGAGAGTGTTTAGCGCGAAACGGCTGTTGTCAGCACCTGCACACTCCTGTCCTCACTCTCCAGGCCATGAAGTTTTATCATTGCCAATAAAGTAAGACAGAATTTTTCCACAAGATTGGTGAGTGCTGTCCATTTTTCCTTGTTTGGAATCTTTGATATTGTGTTTTCCGGACCAGCACCCGGCATCTTCAGGTACAGCTTGCAACATATTTCACGTGTGCAGTGGAGCAGTTCAGCGGTGATAACGGTGCCATCCTCTCTTTCCCTAGAGGTATTTTGGACATTTGAATGAGTGGAATAGGCTACCATGAGAGGTGGTGAGTTTTCCTTCAATTTAAGTCTTCAAACAGAGGCTGGACAGACATCTGTCTGAGATGGTTTAGTAAATCCTGCACTGCATTGAGCAGAGAGTTGGACACGATAACCCTGGAGATACCTTCCGACTCTAACATTCCATGATTCTATGAAATTTATGTCTTTAGATTCTTTCAAATATTGAAGAACTCTCTAAAGGGCATTCCAGTACTTTTGGTGCAATTTTTCAGCCTAACTGTGGAAAATTCCAGTTGTTGCTGTGATATCCAGTAGAGTCATACTTGCTCTGTATAGAAGTGTCCCCACTGCATGCCTGTATTTCTCATTGTTAAGTAACAGATCATCTTCTCATTCCAACTTTAAGTAAGATGGTTTCTATGTGGTTGATATACCTTTGGCTTCTGACATTCCAAACTGATTCAGAATGGAGTTTATTTTTGCACTTTGGTTTAGAAGAAAACCTCCATCTTCTTCTCATTGGACATGGATTCCTAGATAATGTCACTTACAAGGTCTTTAGTTTAAAAATGTGTTTCAGAATTTTAGTCATCTTTGCAATTTCCGTTTCCTTTTGATGAACCATAATCACATCGTCAACGTATAAGCGAATATACACTGCTCAAAAAAATAAAGGGAACACTCAAATAACACATCCTAGATCTAAATGAATGAAATATTCTCATTGAATACTTTGTTGAGTACAAAGTTGAATGTGCTGTCAACATAATCGCACAAAAATCACCAATGGAAATCAAATTTTTGAACTAATGGAGGCCTGGATTTGGAGAGACCCCCAAAATGAAAGTGGAAACAAGTCAAAATGATGCTCAGTATTGTGTGTGGCCTCCACGTGCCTGTATGACCTCCCTACAATGCCTGGGCATGCTCCTGATGAGGTTGCAGATGTTCTCCTGAGGGATCTCCTCCCATACCTGGAATAAAGCATCTGTCAACTCCTGGACAGTCTGTGGTGCAACGTGACGTTGTTGGATGGAGCAAGACATGCTGTCCCAGATGTGCTCAATCGGATTCAGGTCTGGGGAACGGGCAGGCCAGTCCATAGCTTCAATGCCTTCATCTTGCAGGAACTGCTGACACACTCCAGCCACATGAGGTCTGGCATTGTCCTGCATTAGGAGGAACCCAGGGCCCAGTGCGCCAGCATATGGTCTTACAAGGGGTCTAAGAAACTCATTTTGGTACCTAATGGCAGTCAGGCTGCCTATGGCGAGCACATGGAGGGCTGTGTGGCCCTCCAAAGGAATGCCACCCCACACTATTACTGACCCACTGCCAAACTTGTCATGCTGAAGGATGTTGCAGGCAGCAGATCGCTCTCCACGGTGTCTCCAGACTCTGTCTAGTCTGTCACATGTGCTGAGTGTGAACCTGCTGCCTGCAACATCCTTCAGTATGACTGGTTTGGTAGTGATGTGGGGTGGCATTTCATGCTCTTGGCGATTATTTAAGTACATAGAGAAATTGTTGTAGCTTGCAAATGAGATTCTCTTCACCCTCATGAAGAGTCATATACAAGTCCTCTTCAATGTCACCATGTAAAAGGTAGTTTTGATGTCAAAATGTCTGACAAACTCCTTTTGTACAGCAGCTATAGCCATTAGAGTCCTGCATGTGGTCTGCTTAGCAACTGGAGAAAATTGTTGCATCGCAATCTTCATCATATTTCTGAGAATATCCTTTTGTGACTACTCTTACCTTAAATCTTTGAACCCTGCCTTCAGAGCCATACTTGGTCTTAAAAACCCATTTACATTTGATTGCTTTCTTGCCTTGTGGTAGTTTTGTGATTTTCCAAGTTTGATGAAGGGATTTCATTTCCTCATTAGCAGCATTAATTCACTTCAGTTTTTCATGGACAGGTACTTGTTATATCTATTCCCATTACTGCAGCTCTGACTCAGTGTTTTTACAAAGTAGGATAGATTTAGTTGGTAAACACTTGTTTGATCTCGACGTTCTCCTGATTTCAGGTTCACCTGATTTTTCTGTTGCTTCTTCAGTGATTGAAGAACTTAACCAAACTTCTACATCCTTTTTCTTGTTATTTTGAAATTGTGACTGAGATTGTTGTTGCTTCAGCTAGAGTACTGGTATGATGTCATGGAACTTGAGTGACAAGAAGTTCACATCAATCATTACATCTCTGCTTATTGTGATCTTGTTCATTTCTCTAGTTCGTTCTCTGGCTCCACGTCATCTCCTCTTCCTCTCACTGTC
>VIAB01015657.1:28208-41683 GCA_009801035.1 Oophaga pumilio | reverse complement strand
TTAGCCCAAAAAGTTCTACTTTGGTCTCATCTGACTAGAGCACCACCTTCCACATGCTAGCTGTGTCCCATTCATGGCTTTTTACAAACAGGGAATTCTTATAGCTTGCTTTCAAAAATTCCTTTCTTCTTGCCACTCTTTCGTAAAGAATTATGGCATGTATGACCACACTTCACACTTCCAGTATTTGGTCAGTATTTTACCTCAGTATTTGTAAGCCAAAACCAGGAGTGGGAAAAATGGAGAATTGTTGCATGTGTTTCTATTATCCTTATATTCTTAGTCCTGGTTTTGGCTTGCAAATATTGAGGTACAAAACTCAACATGTGCGCAAGGCCTCATAATTGTCCTGTGGACAGATTCTGACACATGAGCTGTGGATCTCTGCAGCTCCTCCAGAGAGACCATGGGTCTTTTGGCTGCTTCTCCAATTAGTGCTCTCCTTGCTTGGGATGTCTGTTTTGGTGGACGGCCATATTTTTGTAGGATTTCAGTTGTGCCATACTCCTTCCATTTTTGGTTGATTGAATAGTGCTCTGTGAGATGTTCACAGCTTAGGCTATTCTTTTTATAACCTAACCTTGCTTTATTCTACACCACGTCTTTATCTCTGACCTATCGGATTGTCTGGTGTGTTTCTTGAATTTCTTGATGCTGTTTGATCCTTAAAGGGGTTATTAAGAACTTAAAAATGTGCCTTAGCACTAACATTCATGGAGTTGCTAACAGAGGCAACTACCTGCTTCTTGTACCCACCACTGGTCATTACCAGCTCCTGCTGGAGATTCAGCTACTCCCTGTCAATAGAGCAGCAGTTTCTCTTTCTGTTGACAGGGTGAGACTACTGTTGTCATACTGATTGAGAGGTGGCTTCCAGCAGTTAGGCAGCAGGGAGCCAGCTGTCAATCAGCATGACACCAGTAGTCCCGCCCTATCAACAGGAAAAGAAACTGCTGATGTGATGTCAGTGGATATCTGTGACCGCTCTGTGTCGCCGGAGAACTGCGTCGGGCACAACTGGCAGGTAGGTAGCAACCTTGTGCCTGTTAGTGCTTAGCCATTTTTTTTCCCCCAAGTCCTGGACATCCCATTTAATGCTCTTAAACAAACCTCTGAGGCGTTCACAGAGCAGCTGTAGTTATACTGAGAATAAATTGCACACAGGTGGACTCGATTGACTAATTGCGTGACTTCTGGAGGCAATTGGTCACTCAGAATTTTATTTGGGGGCATCAGACTACAGGGGGCAGACTACAGGGGGCTGAATACAAATGCACGTCACAATTTTCAGTTATATTTTTAAAATAGGAAACCCAGGTATCATTTCCTTACACTTCACAAATACTTAATACTTTGTGTCGGTATTTCACATGAAATCCCAATATAATCCATTTAAGTTTGTGGGTGTAACGTGATGCAACATATGGAAAAGTTCAGGATATGAATACTTTTTCAAAAGACTGTAGCGTTGCTGTGCAGGGAGGTAATGTTGCTGATTGTGCAGACATTATTTCTTCAGCAGTGACATCTACATCAGACGCTCTGTCTCACCATTGTCTGATGTACATGTCTGACTAAAGATGGGAAATGACCGCATTATTGGAACACCTTGAGGCTAAGTGCACACGTTCAGGATTATTTGCGTTTTTTTCGCAGGAAAAAACGCGTCAAAAACGCATGAATTAAGCATCCTATCATTTAGAATGAATTCCGCAATTTATGTGCACATGGTGCGTTTTTTTCCGCGAAAAAAACGCATCGCGGAAAAAGAAGCAACATGTTCATTAATTTCGCGGAATTCTAGCGTTTTCCTCGCTATATTATTGACCTAGAAAGTTCAGGGAAAATTCGCGGTAAAAACGCATCAAATCCGCGCAAAAAAAGCACCAAAAACGCGTTTTTACTGCGAAAAAAGTCAGTTTTTGCTCAGGAATATTCTGCAAACATTCCTGAACGTGTGCACTTAGCCTTAATGCATGGACTGTGAACTGGAAATAAGATTGGAAACATATCATGAAATTTTCTACTCCTCTAGGGACACTTCATTTTGGCAACCGCAAGTGAAAATATCTACTAAAAAGTTAAATATAATATTCTATTTCTTTCCTAATAGGTTTGTGGAGATTATTTAATATCAAAAATGGATATGCCGAGCTGTATATCTTACCGTAACTTTGTGAACTCCATGGGAGACTGGCGCCTCTTGAGTAAAATTGACTCTTATATTCAGGAGCATCTTCTTGAAATATCTGAACAAGACGATTTTCTTAAACTTCCACGTCTTAAGGTGAGTTCAGAGAGTGAATATTACATTTAGTCTTGAAGAGGATCTTGTTGAACTTCTTGGCTTACTTTTTAGCTTTTCTGGTTACTTTAAAGCACTGGAACCACTATAGCTGATAACGTAGCTGCAGCATGGTTAACTGGGGAACGATTAAGCTTGAGGGAGGCGATCAATGTCATTTATTATTACATGCACTTTATAGCTAGAAAAGAAAACCTTCCTAATAAGTGGATGCATGTTCTAGTCAACATAGAAGCAGACAAACAGTGCTGTCACATCACAGGGACTTTCTCTCTTACTGCCTGTGGAGACACGAGGGTCAGTGGGTGCTTTCGTCTGCTGGCCCGAGACTGCCTGGACCAGGGCACATCCCACTGAACGCCCACTCTCCCATGTGCATAATACTACTCAGACAATACAGGGTGAGGGTAAAAACAGAGTGGCAATACTTTGTTGATCCATCAAGAGACAATAACATCTAGAACAGTCTCAGGAAAATACACAAGATGGTGAAAAATTAGTCTCCCCTTTCCGCTGACTTGACAGGTTTAGAGCAGCTGTGACTTTGGGGCTTCCAGGGCTGACTATCCCACCAGTGGCACCCTGCTTTTGGCGTGCACCCACAGAGGATTTAATGACAAACTTAGGAAACTCACATTCCAATGAGGCATATGGCCAGGTGACCGGATGGTCCTAACTTGACTTCTTCAAACGTCTCCGTGGAACTAGGTGACCTGATTGTCCCAACCTGTCTTCTCCAAACATATCCATGGGGGTCAGGTGACCGGAGAATCCCAACCTGGTTTCCCCAAACATCCATGGGTTCAGTGATGGTTAATGGAGCAGATCTGAATTCCTCCAGCTATGGCCGTGGCACATCCCCCCCTCCTTATAGTTCATAGGTCTTATTCAGGCATTTTTCCACAGGATTAAGGGAAGGTGGCAGAGGCTTATCTCTCATTATTTCAGTATTTAATCAATCTGCATAGTTTGTCCTCTGTTTGCAAGTCCACAAGCTACATGGACTCAATACAATCAACCTATTAGCAAATATCGATTTATTTATTTATTTTTTTTTTTCAATGGCTCTGCGTCCCTGTCTTGCAAAGATAGCAGACAATAACCTGTAGGAGCTGATATAAGAGCCGAACAGCATATATTCACCAATTAAAAATATTCAAACAATAGTTTATGGTTTTTGATCCACCAGAAGAAAAACTAGAGTCAACATTCAGACTCCTGACTAATAGTCTGTCTCTTGGCCTACTGAAAATAGGACTCTTTAACTTGATATATAAGGAAAAAGTTGCCTGTGAGATCATATTGCTGTTATGGGCAGATATGATCAATTAAAAAAAAAAATTCTGCCTATTTAGTTGCTATAAAATCATCTAACACATGTTTTTTTTTATCCATTTTGACAAGATCAGAATAGTAGCATAACAAATCCAGGCTATTCTGTTCTGTCCACCAGAACATCTGAGGAAAGGGGAATCCTCTCTGATGACAAACTGTTACTTAGGCCTCTCCTCTTATAATAATTTATCCATTTTTTTCATATAGCTGGAAATAATGATTGAGGAAAATGTTTCCCTTCCGAGCAATGGCAAATTGTACACAAAGGTAATCAACTGGGTCCAGCGCAGCATATGGGAACATGGAGAAAGTTTGGAATCCCTGATGGATGAGGTTAGTCCTACATAAATGGTGTTAGGCGTGTAGCATGGTAGCAGAAACTTTTTAAAACTAATTGAAATTGTCCTTTTATGATAATCAGAGCCCAAAATAAAGAGACTTTCTGTTTTCAGTAGAGATCTGGTAGGTTTAAAGGTGAGAAGAATTCTTATTTTTTATTTTTTTTTTTTTTTTTTACAATGCTTTAATTTATCTTCTTTTTCAGTTTGTGTAAGTGCTGAGGGTTTTGTTTGTCTTAAATCACTGTAGTCTTCTAATGTTTTCTTACAGGTTTGCTTGAACTTGACTCCATTATGATGAAACTTTCTAACAGATTTTCCTCCCCATTGATTATCTTTCCGTAGGTTATTTAACAAAAGTAGGATACCCAAGACTGAAGAACAACGAAGATACATCAAGGTTAATAGAACGTAATGAAGCACCAGTCTGCCCTAGCCCTTCTAAGAAAATCCGCTGTGGGCAGAGAACCATGATGATGATTTAACCGTGTTTACTCCTTTTACAGGATCAGTGTGCATTGTACCACAGTCCATTGTTAGATTACAATTGTCTGAACGTTAGAATCAGAGGCAGCTTCTAATCTTACTAAAGCATTGAAAGGCACATCCTAGATACGTAGCACTCCTATGTGTAGGAAGGTTATGCGAGAGCGCGGTTTAGGAAGGGTAATGCACAATTATTCCTGATACTGTCTCCGTATGCCTGTTCTTTCAATTTAACATATCAATAGAATATTGAAAGAGTGATCATCTGTGTCTGTGAGCTGGCACCCCGATTTTTCAGAATTGTAGAGCGTCTGCACCTTTCATTATCTGGTTCCTCTCATTTCTCTTCTCTATAACCAACAGAAAAGTCAGCCTAGTTCACCAGAAAATCCTCCTTCCTGCACCAGTTCCTGAGCCAAATAATCACCTCCCTAATCTCCTGCTACCTCTTTGGCATGACATGTGGTACAAGCAGTACTTAAAAAAAAAAAAAAAATACCTTCGAGGTCCTTGCTTAAACCTTGGAGCCCAATTCCCTGAAATCATCTTTAAGGACATTCCACCTACCTCTAACTTTGTCATTGGTGTCGATGTGCTCCATGACTGCTGGGTCCTCACCAGCCGCTCCCAGTAATCTGTCAACCTGATCAGCGATGTGCCGAACTCGAGTAACCAGGAAGATAACCCACCATTCGGTGATCCGTGTCGCACGACAGTATGCGTCCTTAAATGGCTGGTTAAAGATATCCTACATGAGACAAGATGTACACTGGACTGCATTGTCAGTGATGGGGCACATTTTCCTAATAGGGATTGCACAAGACACAAATATTAAGTAAATAAACAAGTAAATACAGTGATTCAATACAAATTACTCTTCTAAACTCCCTGAACCCAAAGTCACTGAATCACAAGTCACGCAATTAAGTGAAATCACACTTAAAAACAAATCACTCACAAGCTCTTTAACACTCTGTATATTAGATTATTTAAATACGGTTGCTTTTCTCCTATCTGCAATCCAACCTGCGACTCGCTGTAACGTCTGCAAGTTATGTGGTAAAAGTCTACGGTAGAGAACCTTTCCTGTAAAGCAATTCTGGAAGCTGCAAACAGTCGTGTATAGCATGGAGAAAAAAACAATTAATGGGTGACCACATTTCACAATTTTTAAGGGCTCTATTTACCGGCTGCTGAAATAAGAGGTCCCCGGTATAGATGTGTAATAAAGCCGCTAGGGTAGATGCCCTCATCTGTGCGGATTGTTCTTCTTGCATGTGAATAGAGTTTTGAGCTCCATTCACTAATTGTCTAATAACTTGTTGGAGATTTGTTTTGGGTGTTTGGAGTGGGTGTGAGGCTTATTTCTTGGTTGCGTGGAGCCCACCGATTAATGGAAAGTCTTCTCATACAGACAGAGGATTTTATAATATTTTTTTTCTCAGCTGCATGAAATAATTGTGTGCGCCCCTTCTGCCGCCATGTTCCTGCATGCCACTGTCACAAAGTAGAAATTCCATTCTGTTACTGTTGTAAAATTATCATAACCTGTAAAAAAGAACAAAAAAAATTGCCTGTATCCACTCCTGATCACTCGATGTACATCATGCATCAATGCTTTCAGTACTATCATATACATTTATATTTTCAGTAAGATTTCCTTTTTTTACCTTTTTTTACAACTTTGTTTAGATGTAACTTTTCCTTTATCTGTAGACTTTTACTGTTCTGAACCGAGATGCATTATTTTAAGCTCTTTGTGTATTGCTATTTTTGATGTTTTCTTCTTGTTCCTCTGTGCCCCATCATATTATCCTGCACTAGAATATCCTTTTTCTTGCATTTTTCCCTTCATACCCTTTTATTGAGTTTTGGACAATGAAGATATAGACGTGAAGCTGACCTGAGGCTTTGGGAGAACTTGTGCCGCCAAAGTGTTTTTTTTTTTCCTCCAAATTGGAAAGTAAAGAAAGTGAAGATGGCAGGAAGTGGAAATTCTGCAGTAAAAAAAGCACCTTTGTTAAAGGAACGGTATCCATATGGGTATATCTTTTATTGTTTTCCAGGTGCAAACTTTGTATTATTCAGCTGATCACAAGCTGCTTGACGGGAATGTCCTTGGTGGCAACAATGACATATTTTCTGCTGATGAAGATGGTATACAGTTGGTTCAGGTACAGTTCCCTCACCTGGAGTAGTAGCATCACTGTAAGTTATAGAGCAGCTCACTAGAATGGATTTTTTTTTTTGTCATGGTGCAGTATATAATAAACCCAGATAGTGCAGAGTATAGAAGTCCCGTTTGACTACTGTATGT
Organism: Oophaga pumilio; assembly: GCA_009801035.1. Taxonomy (NCBI): domain Eukaryota; kingdom Metazoa; phylum Chordata; class Amphibia; order Anura; family Dendrobatidae; genus Oophaga; species Oophaga pumilio. Next base: position 34,902 of record VIAB01015657.1, on the reverse strand, counting down.
AGTAAAGTACTTTCCTCATGCGGACTGGTCGATCATGTAACCTCACCTGCACCCCTGAGAAATCATAGAAGACCTCTCCAATAGCTGATCTGTGTAAAGGATGCATATTATAGCTATGTATGTGCTAGTATCCAAAATGGCACTAAAGGTTGTGCTGCTTTAGCTTCTCTGAGCATTAAGGGTACACCAGACCAATCAGTTAGTCTGGTCCTGAGGAGAGCGCCCTTCTTCCCACTATTCCCTCTACCACTGCAGCTTTCCTTACCACTGTTGGGCAACTACATTCCTGAGGAATGGATCCAACAGGAGTACTGCCTTCTTATTGAATTCTACACTCCTGAGGAGTAGATCCAACAGGAGTACTGCCTTCTTATTGAATTCTACACTCCTGAGGAGTGGATCCAACAGGAGTACTGCCTTCTTATTGAATTCTACACTCCTGAGGAGTAGATCCAACAGGAGTACTGCCTTCTTATTGAATTCTACACTCCTGATGAGTAGATCCAACAGGAGTACTGACTTCTTACTGAATTCTACACTCCAGAGGAATGGATCCAACAGGAGTACTGCCTTCTTATTGAAGACTACACTCCTGAGGAGTGGATCCAACAGGAGTACTGCCTTCTTATTGAATTCTACACTCCTGAGGAGTGGATCCAACAGGAGTACTGCCTTAATGAATTCTACATTCCTGAGGAATGGATTCAACAGGAGTACTGCCTTCTTATTGAAAGATTTTTCTTCTATTAGGCCACAGATATAGCCTGTGCTGGCCATGACAGCACTGAGGTGAACATCTTGGCAGACCCCATGTGAAATACTTCTTCTCAAACTTGCTTACATACAGGCATAACCCTTAGGTATGGTGTAAACTATCAATAATATGTAATCACTTTCATAGGCTGCACTGAAATTTAAGGTGTAATGTCTTTTGAGATATTTCTGTCATATGCCATAGCTATGTAAGTTACTGGCTACTCTTCCTGGACTATCGGAAGAATAGGAGTCGCCTTCTGCTGTCATTGGCGCTCCAGACATGAGACCATGCATACATTCATACAGTCAGCTCTCTCTACTGAAGATCATAGGTGTTGTGGCAGCAGGTATTTCAGAGCTCCCATAAAATACCCCTAGAAGTCATATTTCTTTGTGAAAAACAAAGCTGCAGATTTAATTTAGTTGATGACTACCATGAGGCAGTATAGATACATTCATTGTAACTGGAATGGAGACCTATGTTTAATACAACAAGATAATGGGCGATAAAGCCTTATACAGTATATGAAAATATCACGACTCAACCCCTCGAACTTGCTGAGATAGATATTGGTGTTTTTCTGCATATGAACAGACACCTAAACTACATCCCCCCACAACAGCCTGTATCTCCCTCTCTTCAGGTGTCTATGTCCTTCACCCCTACATATCATCTGCAGTAGACGGCATAGTATCTTGGCTGTCATGTGAACACATTCTCTTCAGTATTTGTCGGCTCGCTCACAACCTTGTAATTGAACAGATAGAAATGAGGACTTATGCAGGTCTGGTGCTAGTTTAAGACTGGCTTTAAAGGGGGCTGTCCAATTCGATCTGCTGGATTGTACCTTGTTGATCAGTGAGGGTCCAACCACTGGGACCTGGACTGATTGTCAGATCTGTGGGGCTCATAGGATCAAAGTCCCCTGTTCTGCTGATTAGTACAAGTCCTAGCAGTCAGACCCCACCAATCAATAAGTTATCGCCTATACCATGGATAGACGAGAGCTTGTTTTCACTGGACAATCCCTTTAGTATGGATGTCCTGCTGAGTCTGATGTCCTGGTTTATCCTTGAGGATTGGATACATTGCAGTGAGCTCTTATCTGGCACAAGTATTCGGTGTACTGGCTTATTAACCTATGAATGTAATGAAGAATCTTACAACCGTGGGCAGCATGTATCAGCCATGGGCTGTACTCTCCCAGCCAGGTATGTTTGCCTCTGACATGCTGCAGCGTAACAGATAATGAATAGGGATGAGCGGATAGCTTAGGATAACTCCTTATTCAAATAGCTATAGCACTTACTGAATAGCTGCATTAGGAACCCGGATAACCGGAGCGCTCCCGATAATCAGCTGTTCGGTGCCGCAGCTGCATGTGTTGTGGTTGTGTGACAATCACAACACGTGCATGGATAAGCCTGTTTGTTGGGCTCTCCATGCATGTGTTGTGACTGTCACACAGCCGTGTCACATGCAGCTGCGGAGCCGAACAGCTGATTATCGGGAGCGCTCCAGGTATCTGGGCTCTCGATGAAGTTGTTCGGTAAGCGCTATAGCTATTCGGATGAGTTACCTGAAGGTATTCGCTCATCCCTAATGATAACATATACTTTAATAGCCGCCAGGCACTTAGACCCTGCTATGAACGAGTCGGAGTGAGGGATCCCTGACCGCTTGTTCCCACCCGCTGCCCTGGATTGACAGATTTCTGCCTATGTCCTCTTATAGGCAGAGACCTGTCAGTCACTGTCAGCGGGCATGGAGAAGCCGCAGGGGTCCCGCCAATCCGACTAGTGGCCACAGCGTTTCAGAGTCAAACATGCCTGGCTGTTGTATTAGTCAGCGGCTGACACATGGCCTGTGCTGCAGGTATCGGCTGTCGGGTTTCCTTTAACAAGTAAAGATTGGAAGCACAGAGCATATTGAACACCTATCACAGCACAAGATTATTATTATTATTATTGTTTATTTCTATAGCACCATTGATTCCATGGTGCTGTACATGAGAAGGGGTTACATACAAATTACAGGTATCACTTACAGTAAACAAACTAACAATGACAGACTGATACAGAGGGGAGAGGACCCTGCCCTTTCGGGCTTACATTCTACAGGATTGTGAGGCAGGAGACAGTAGGTCGGGGGGTTGCAGCAGTTCCGGTGTTGGTTGAGGCAATATCTCCGGTAGTGGTGAGGAGGTAGCAAGGTCATTGCAGGCTGTAGGCTTTCCTGAAGAGGTGGGTTTTCAGGTTCCGTCTGAAGGATCCGAATGTGTTTGATAGTCGGACGTGTTGGGGCAAGATGTAGTCTTCCTCTGCATTTCATGTATTAATTTGACTTTTGTAGAAGAAATCGCCACGTGAAAGTAACAGGCACCCGAGCAGCAGTAGTTCTGGGACCCTTTCACCATCTGGTTTTCCAGCACAAAACCCTAAACATGAGTGGAAAATAATTGCTTCAGAAAAGAAATCAAGTAAGTGCTCAGTCTGCCCATCCCATCTTTTTCATTTTTCTTTTTTTATTCCATTATTACACATTTTTTAAGATGACAAAGTATTTGTCAAGGCCATCCCTTACCTAGTGCCCAGTAAGGACCTAGAGAGTGGTTCTCAGGACACGGCTCATCAGCCAGAGCTGTGAGAGGTTACTACACAAAGGCAGACCCAGCTGTCACATAGATACAGGACTCCGCTCATCTGAAGTGCAGGAAACTGAGGAACATTGAAATCTGCCATTGAGGCTTGTCTCCATCCTGCTCGGACTGATTACCCATTCCCGACATCCAGCGTATATGGAGGTTGCTGAGGAGATATGGCAGGGACTCGGGAGCTGACCGTGCTCTGACAGTGGGACATACATACATACAGCTTCCACCTGGTCTCCTTAGCTCAACCACTTGGATATCGAGAGCATTTGGGATTGTTATCTTGTGGTCTCCCATTATTGAACGCTGGGCATAGATGGATGATCACGGCAGCTGGGGGTGTCATGAAAGTCTTTTTAGTTAAACTATTAGACCTTTAATAGAAGAAATCTGACAGCTGCAGTACAGTTTTGTGTAATCATTAAGCCATTTGTACACCATAATGGTACTAATAAACTGCAGCTTCCACATGGGCAGAAGAATAAGAGCTGGGAATATGGCAATGAAAACCATTTTTAATACCTTGCGTTAACTGAAAGTGGAACCTAAGAAATATTTTAACTCTTTCAGAAAAGACCTACTTATGTCTGGCTGTCCTGAACAGCACACTCTGCGTCATCTTCCTGCATGGCCGTCATACTCCCCTGAATTCACCTTCAAGTACTCCTCGGTTAATGAAGAGCTTAAGCATTGAAATCCAGCCAGAGGACTCCAACGACAAAGTCATCTCACCTATGCATTATGCCCGCTCAGGCCTGGGAACAGCTGAACTGAATGGCAAGCTTATAGCAGCAGGTAGCTGATGTCATTGATTTCCATGTAGATTGTTTTTCATCAGTTTGCGTTGTGTATAGATACAATTGTGTCCCCTCTAGGTGGTTACAATAGAGAAGAATGCCTGCGGACCGTGGAGTGCTATGACCCTGACACTGATGCTTGGACATTTTTGTCTCCCATGATGACGCCTAGAGCCCGCTTCCAAATGGCCGTTTTGATGGTTTGTGCAAATGATATCTTTATAGCCAAATTATATTTTATTAACTTATATTTAATCCAAGGCAAAAAAAATCTACAGGTAGTTACCCGCATAGACATGTTCTAAAGTACTAGCCATTTCAATAGAGCCATCTGTTTTTGTTGCAAAAAAACATGAATTGATGTCGCTACTGTCAACTCTGCAGGGCGAGTTATATGTTGTTGGAGGATCGAATGGTCATTCCGATGATCTAAGCTGTGGTGAAAAGTTCGACCCTAAAGCCAACACATGGACCCCCGTTCCTGAGCTCAGAACAAATCGTTGCAATGCAGGTAGTTTCATAGTTTGTGTTTAAATGGAATCTGCTACCAGGCTTTTGCTATGTATTCTGAGAACAGCATGATGTAGGGGCAGAGAGCCTTATTTCAGTGCTGGATCGCTTACTTGGCTGCTTACTGTAATCTTGCTGGAATCCTTATTTTCTCTGCTGTAGCAGTGTGTCAGCAAGCCTCCAATCTGTGGTGGGGGCAGTGTTACACCGATTAGCTGGACTGGTTGCACATGAGACCTAGTCTTTCAGTGATCTCCTGATTTTATTGAGCCCACAGCCTAATATGTGACACATCGCTGGAATCAGTCTCTACACCTCCACTATGCTGCTCTCAGAATCAAATCATGTAAAGCATAAAGAGAGGGGATAGGAAAAAGAAAACATTAGCTTCACGTCCCAATTCCATGTAGAGAAAGTTCTGGGTATTTTTATGTAGGGACCGCTGTAGATTGCCCTAATTACGTCGTAAGTCTTAGGCCCTGGTTACTCCCGTGTAGTTATCACAGGACCCATTAGTGTCAAGACCGGACTACGGTTTACTGGGAATAAAAGCCATTGAGGTATGGATTGAAACGCAATGACACTTCTGGACCTATGAATTGTTTCAGTATCTATCTCCTAATATCAATGAGTGGGTATGAATACATGGATCTATTGTTAGACAGTATGACAGCACTGTTTGTGTATTGTCGTCCTAATCATTTGGGTGGGTTTTTTGTTTATGGACCACTTATTTAAAGCTGATCACTGCCAGTTACCTGTGATCCATGTAAACCAATAGATACTTTTTATACAGTAGGCATTGATTTTTGTTGGTTTCCTACTTGCTAGGCTATTTTGCTTAAAGGGAACCTGTCACCACTTTTCTGTCCTACCAGCTAAAAAATATCATTTTATTCAGTGTCGGCTATACATTCCCTAAATACTTATGTGACCCCCTGACTCCCCATGTATCACCCATAAAAACCTTTATTTCTCCAGCAATGTATACCAATAGGGTCCATCCGGTCCTATGGGCGTGGCTTTGGTTCGCTCACTCCACCCCTCTCCTTGGCTGCTGCACGCAGTCCTTAACGTGGATGACGCAGATTGCTGTGAGATATCGCGCATGTGGAGTCAAATGGTTTCTCGAGCGTGTGCAGTATGCTTTGCCCAAATAAGGGCAAAGCCGAAAAGCAGAAGTGCGCACGCGCGAGAAACCATTTGACTGCGTAGGTGCGATATCTCACAGTGATCTGCATCATCCACGTCAAGGACTGTGTGCAGCAGCAGAGAGGGGGGTGGAGTGAGTGAACCAAAGCCACGCCCATAGGACCGGACGAACCCTATTAGCATACATCGCGGGAGAAATATCAAAGGTTGCAATGAAAAAACAGAGGAAAAGACACAAGCCAAAAGGTAAGGATCACCGACCAAAAAATATATATTCAAATTATACAAAGTTTATTAGAAAAAAACCATAGTAAACACACATAATTAAAAACAATTAAAATCACAACTGTGAGGCATACACAAGCAAAAAAGAGGTCCACAATGATGAGATAAATGCTCAGAAAAGGGGTATAACCACATGCCAAAATTAGTTAGATATCCATGAACAGAATTAGCAAATGTGCATATAAGAGAACAAATGTGCAATATTGATGGTAAAATACCTAAATCAAACCACTAATAAGGACCAAACAGGTATATTAAATGCACAGACACAGGGGAGTTTTCCAGAAGGAGGAACGAATCCCTAATAGTCAAATAATAACAAATGCCCAAAGGACTAAACATAGGCAAAAAAACAAAGGGAAAAGGAAACCTCTAATAGACCCTATTCAGATACCCTGTAAGGTGTAGGAAGATATCTCCAAGGTAGAAAATATGCAGGCATGTGGAAAACCTGGACCCACGCGTTCCGACACTGTGTGTCTTTATCAAGGCCTTGATACAATGACACTTCTGGACCTATGAATTGTTTCAGTATCTATCTCC
>VIAB01015651.1:23730-36106 GCA_009801035.1 Oophaga pumilio | reverse complement strand
AGATTTACCATAATTTATTACAGAACTTAGCCTTTGGGTGGTTTTTTTTTGCAAATTCTTCACCAACTTATAACTAGAATTGCTTTTCTGGTGCATGGACTGCCAAAAAAAATGCCAGTTATTAGGAGGCATTCTCATTTAGGTCATTGTACTCCACCACACTTTCAGTTAAGACTGACCTTTAATTCCGCATTGTACTCTAGGTCGCATATTTTAAAACCATATTTAACTTTACTATAGCTTTGTCATGGACTTGTAGTGTTAGTGATGTATTTATAATACTGTGTGATGTAAATGTGTATATATACTAGAACTGCCTCTGTAAGCATGATAAATATGGATGGTATACAGATGAGAACTATTAATTTCTGTTAATGCTCCATTGCCCTACAATAATGAAATGTGCTGTTACGCTCCCAGTTTTGAAAACACAATTTATCAACTCTGACTTGTTTCCATGTGGCATACCTTCCACCCAATGTTTGTTTTTTTGTTTGTTTTTTTGTTCTCTGTTCCATCTTTTCTACACTTTTGTGTATAGAATATATTATAATGTTTTGCATAAGCAAGTTTTTTGTTTGCATGTCTCTAAAAACAATTTTTTTTTTTGTTAAACTTCATATTTATTCAGGTTAGCAGTAAGCATTGCTAACAGGTTACTTTTTGCTTCTATTTTTTAGTAGATTCTCGCCAGTGACAATCGATGGTATGACCAGTTTAGCTGGTATAAACTTCCCTGGGCATGCAGGCACTGGATGGTGCATATTTGTGTACAACTTGGCACCCGACGCAGATGAGAGCATCTTGTGGCAGATGTTTGGACCCTTTGGAGCTGTCACCAATGTTAAAGTAATCCGTGACTTCAACACAAACAAATGCAAGGGCTTTGGTTTTGTGACAATGACCAACTACGATGAGGCAGCAATGGCTATCGCCAGTCTTAATGGGTACCGCCTTGGTGACAGAGTTTTGCAGGTGTCTTTCAAAACTAGCAAAACGCACAAAGCTTAACAAGTTAACCTCACTCCTTTTAACACACACAATCATCAAAGGCAAGTTGAGAAGCTTTCTACTTTGATAGTTCTTAATCTGTGTGTGGGGGTGAGGTAGGCAACGTTAGCTATGGTTTAGTAAACTTAACATTTGTGAGATTTTGTTATTACTGGTCTATAAATTTCTTATGTTTTATGTTTGAATATGGACGTTAGGTAACAGGGTTTTTACCTGTCCCATTGCATTCTAATGCCTTCAATTGGGGCCTTTTACTATTTTTGCAATGGGAAGAACGTTAATTTGTTTTTACCTTATTGTGATCCTGTGTTTGAGGATAAAAAAAGCTTTGTGTTCTGATGTTTTTTTCTTTCATTCTGTAATACATTTCTCAGTGTTAATGAAAAGTTATTTTATATATACATTTTTTTTTTCTTTGTAAAGTAAAAAGCTTTATGTTGTAACTATTATTTTGGTTTAGGGGCAAGGGTGGCCTCAGTTCTAATAAAGCCTATTGTAAGATTACTGCGGACTTTTCATAAAGTAGTACCTTGCCAAAGAGAGAACCTCTTTGATGTGGGTTTCAAATGAGAAAAAGCATCTATTTTTATAAAAAAGCAAAATAAAAAAATTTGAACAAACTTTTTACTGGTCCTGGAACAAACTATTTTGACTTGAATACTTTGCAAAATCTACTTCATATGAAAACCTTGTGAGCTTTTAAAACTTGCCAGGATATTTGTGTGTGATCAGTATTTTTGGAGAGAAGGATACTGCCCTACTTCTGGTGGGGAATGAAAGTGACATAAAAGGGGTGCATTTTTTAATTCCCTTTTACTTTTTGTTAGCATTTTTGTATTAAGAATCAAAAATTGCTCTTGCTTGGTTCTAATAATGTATTTTTTCTTGTTGGTCATCCTAGTTATTCTAGAATTGCTCACATCAGTTTGTAATTTTCAAGCTAATAGAGTAAAAAAAATCTAAGTATAAATGAGCTAGTAAGAACAATTAAACAGTCAAGATTTTTTGAGGAAAAAAATCTGTTCTTCCTAAAGCATTCCCTTCAGAAGGAGCTCATGGTGTTTAGTGATGTACTTGCAGTCTTGTTTGAATAATTTAGTTTTATTTCTACAATTTAAAATTTTGTGTAAAAAAAACATTGGTATTGCCAACCTACAAAGTGGCACAATTTTGTTCTTGAAGTGTGATTCTGTTTAAAGCTAGCACCTGAGCTTTTATGTATTGTACATATTATCCTATAATCATTTATGAGTAGAGGAAAAAGAAACCTAGCCATGATGTCTGCAGCTTTCTGGAGCATTGCTGATAGATTGTACACATCTTTTTGCTGCTGGGTCTCCGCTTTACATTCACTAAACTTTTGGTTATTTTGTTAAGCAAAGTGATATGACATTTTTGTATCTGTGTTTTTAGTTGTGTATGTTCTGTAACTTTATTGGTCCTTAAGCACCATAATTTTTATGTTGTCCTGAGAACTTGAAATTTTCATTTGTTACTCTTTATTATTTGTATCATATGGAGTCTGGATACAATTTGTGTGCACATTTGTGATAATTTATGTATATTGTATAAAAGTAACTGAATTAATTTTGTATATTCTTTGGATAATCCAATTCACATTCATAAACCACTTAAAGATTGTGATGGTTAAATATGAAAGTAATAGTGGGGTTCTCAATTAAATGGATGGTTAGGTGCCTTCTACAGGTATTAAGTGATTTTTTTTTTCTCTCGTGGGTTTACTTTTTGCACAAATTAAAATGCTTCCTCTAAGGCTGAGCAATGTGTGCTTATTAATAACATTCCTTTATATGACTTGCATCTGCAATTTTTTGTTTTGTTTTATATATGTTCGTTTTTCTTTTTTTTCATATTTATGGTAGTTCAGTACATATACTGTAAAAGTGTATGACAAAGTGTTAAGGAAACTTTTCATGCTCCTTTTCAGACTTCCTCCATCTTATTTTTTCAGTTTGCTAAAACTATGGCATGGCCATTTTCACAGGTCCTTACAGCTGCTTTAAGGAAAATATTTGATATATTTATATACAGATGTAGAAATACGTTTTGCAGTATTGGATACATATTTCCAATCATACTAATAAGATATATCTAACATTGGTAAAAGAGCATGGAAATGTATCCTCACTTTGCAGTGTTTCTCTGAGCACTTGGTAAAATGTGAGACTGGTGTTTGCTTTGAACTTGTACTCTATGACCTTAACACATCTGTTAAATACTTAACATAATATATTATATTTAACAGGCTGTATGTGTTTTATTTTGTGTTTGAATCCTTTGTATTTTTTCCATGTTTAGTACATCAATAAACAAAGTTGAAGGGAAAATATACTTGAGTTCTTTTGTTAGTTTTAATCAAATTTGATTTAAAAAAAAAAAAGTAAAAGGTTCTTATGTGTTGACACTATTCCAGTGGTTGTAATGTTTTTTACACTGGTAAGAAAAAAGTCTAAGTAAGAACTATTCTCTGCAAATTGATCTTCATTAATTACAATTAATGGGTACATCTACCTTTCACCGCAAATTGCACCAATGTAAAGGGGGGACTTGAGGAAATAAAAATTGTAAAACCTAAGTAAAGTATATTTGGTAATGTAAAAGTCTGATCTATTGACTCCTTCACGACATTTGACGTGCCTATACGTAATTGTTGGATAAAGGTTCCTGACCGATTACGTCTAGGTGCGTCATGGCGATCGTGTGTGGCCCAGGAAAGCAAAAGCTTCGACTCAATTCACAAAAAAAAAAAGCAAGTCTCCACTCAGGTCTGTGATCTGTCAATGGAAATATAGGGGTTTACATATTACTGGTAACAATTTCTGGAAAGGCGCTATGGCTCCTTGCCCCCCCCCCAAAAGAAATCCTATGCATTTTGCTCTCCCAAATCCAAATGCTCCCTCCTTTCTGAACCTCATTGTGCCTAAACCACATTTAGCATCAACATGTTTGACATTTCTGTAGCCTACCATATTTTGCGGGATATAAGACGTACTGGATTAGAAGACACACCCCAAATATTGTGGAAATTTATCTGAACTAATCAGTTTTAATTGTAGCTTACCCTGGGGGTCAGCGGCGATGGAGCAGGGTTGCACTTCAGGAGGCGGCAGGAATGGGGTGGTGCCTGGGCGCTCGTTAGATGACGGCTGTGAGCGGAGTCCCCATTCCCATTCAGTTCCCTGCAGTGGGCCTTTGTAAAATGACAGCCGGGAAGCACTCTCGTAATCTGCACATGCTCCGCCTCCAGGGGCCATTATCCCATGGCTCACTGCAGGGAACTGAATGGGAAAAGGACTGCACTCACCAGCGCCATCTAATGAGCGCCCAGTCACCGCACTCCTGCCACCGCTGGCCCCTTGAAGCATCGACCCTGCTTCCTGTGACCATTCTCCACTGCTGCTAAATCTCCCAGTAAGCTTACTTAGAATTACAAGATGCACAACCTATTTTCTTCCCAAATTTGGAGGAATAAAGTAATTTACTGATTCAGGTCTCCAAAAGCACGAGCTGAGCAATAATGTATGTGTAGTACAATGTACTGGGCACTGCAGTGTACAGGCACTACAATGTTAGACTTGCTATCTTCACTCAACATCTATTAGTTCTCCTTTCTGGAAAACAATCATAGTCAGTCAGTGCTAAACCTGTAGATAAATTCCCAGAGGGTTATAATTTCCAAAATGTAACTTGGGGGGGAGGGGGGTCTGCTCCTCTTGCAGTTGGAGGCTCTGTATATGAAGTCCTCACTTTATTCTAGGAAAATGTGTGCTGCAAAAGTCAATTCCACTTTCAGCTGAAATTGTGTGACAAATTTCACTGCCATTTTTAACCATTTTCCTTGTGAAAATGTAAAATCTGTAGCTAAAACAACATTTTTATGGTAAAAAAAAATGTTCTTCACTGCCCAATGGTATAAAATTCTGTGACACACCTGTAATGTCAATATAACTGAACCCTCAAATGAATTAAGAGGTTAAGTTTGTAAAATAGGCTCAATTTGGGGGTTTCTGCTGTTCTGGCATCTTCGTGGATCATGGCATTGGCAAACCATAAAAGCAAAATTTGCATTATAATGTAGCCCAGTCGGGAAAGGGAGTTAAAGCCTTCCTGTCCTTTCACGCCAAAGAAAAATGATTAGTATTGCTGCCCTCATTTCCTACCACAAGGTAATACTAATATTGCCAAAAAATTGTCCAAATTTAGAATTGATAGTTTCTCTTTATTAGGATGCTACCCGCACTGTAGATGTAGGAAGTTCTTTATATCATTCACCTTGGAGCTTGCATTCTACCTGCCAATGTCAAATGGCACCAAACGGAAAGCCCTCTACTCTGTTATGCTTGGGTGCAGTTCGATAGAGCAGGAGCAAAGAGACAAAGGCCAGTCCCAATTCATGTTATTCATATTGGTATTACTGCTGCTATGGATAGATTACAAAAGCAAGTTATAGGTAGACACTTAAAGCCTGATGAAAGTTTTCTCTGCAGAATTCTGGCTTTAGATCGGTGGGGGTCCAGGTTCAGAGACGCACACTCATCGTTCAGACTATAAAACCTCAATACTTGCTCATGGAAAGTCACTGGAGCCTATACTTGGATGTGAACGTGGTTCATTCAGAAGCTGAGCACTTCTACATGGTGTTTTGAGCGATCAGTGAGAGTCTCAGGACCCAGACCACCTCCAATCTATAGTCCTTTTGCTGGCCTACTGTGCTTTGAAATAAGACAATTACTACAAATATAGTGAAGTGCAGATCACTTGCTTGGCAGACTTTTTGCTGGATTAAGGTGTCCAAAAGTACAATGACCATTTAAGTATGGAAGTTGCAAAGTTCCAATGTGAGGCTTCAATGGTTCTGGATTTTTTTTTTTTCCGGACATCCCACTAATGCATATTTGGAATAAGATCTAGGGAATTTGGACGCCAAGTCACCACCCTAAGCTCTCATGTTCTTCCAATCATTCCTGTACAATGTTTTCAATGTCACAGTGCACATTATAGCTTCCGTTAGGGAAGTACTGTTGCCATGAAGAGCTCTTAGTCTGTTTGCAACAATGTTTAAAAGGAATCTGTCACCCCTCTCCCCCTACCCCCAGAAGGTATATTACCTATTAATATGGGCATACAGGTAATAGAAATGTTACACTAGTCCTACCTGTATGCCTCATATTAATGGTCTTGTGGAGAAATGTTATATTCTGTCTTTATGCTAATGATTTGTTCCAGGCTCAGGGGCATGTGGTGCCTGGAAGAAAACCCTGCCTCCTCTCCTTATTGTAATACTACCCCATCCCATGTGCGTCAGTTATGGCCCTGGAATCCTGTGCCCTACACTCTCTCAGAAATACCTCATCCTCCCTTCTATGGGCACTGCGTACAGGGATCTGCGCAGGCGCTGGGGAGTCACTGTGACCTCTGGTGTGTGCGCCTATAAGGTTCTCTCTCCCCACTTCCTCCCTGCATAGTCATCACTAGGAACCATGTGTGCATTGCAGTGACTGCTGGGAGGAAGTGGGGAGATCACCTTATAGGCGCGCACACCGGAGTTCACTGGAGCAGAAGGCGCCTGCATGGAAGATCACTGAATACAGTCCCCATATAAGGGAGGATGAGGTTTGTATCTCTGAGGGTGTGCAGGGTGCAGGATTTCAGGGCCATAACTGACGCTGATGAGAGAAGTTAAGTATTACAATGAGGAAAGGAGGCAGGGTTTATTCCAGGCACTGCACTCCCTGGAGCCTGGAAGAAATAATTAGCAATAAGACAGAATATAACATTTCTCCACAACAAGACCATTAATATGAAGCAGACAGGTAGGACTAGTGTAACATTTCTTATTACCTGTATGCCCATATTAATAGGTCATATAACTCCCGGGGGGTGGTGGCAGATTCCATTTAAGTACATGTTAACCTGTTTCATTGCCCATAGCATGAAGCTACTCCTACAGACTCCGTTTTGAGTGCCTCTTGGTGCCATGTCTTCCCCAGTTAAGTTATGCACATGCATCCAGCCATTTACATGATGTAACAAAAATCTTTTTACACTGTTTCATATTCCTATTTTTGATCGTGTGCCCACTGTAATTACAAACATTATTTGCTTGGCAAACTTTCTGCCATAGGCGTTATTCTTTTTCATCAATTTGTGTAACGGTAGCTTATGCTTCCTACTGCTTAGCCTTTAATGGTGGTGTTAATAAGACCTTTAATATGTAGCCACTTAATGTATCAGACCTATGCCTGTAAGAGGATCTATCCGGTGTACTGACATTTTATTAAATACCTATTTCTTCCATGAAGTAAAAATTCTGAAACATCTTTTCTTAGAACTCTTGCGTTTTGCTTTCTTATTCCAGCTACAAAGGTGAATGACTGACTAAATTTCACAAGGTCCAGCATCAAACTGTGAAGGGACACACTTTATTGATGACTTAAATGGTAATATCCATTTGTCAATATCTTCCTAGGTTTACATAAGAAATAACATGCATTGTTTACATCGGCATCATTTAGCAGAGCCCTCGTTGCAGACTTCACTGTAAAAATAGGTAATCATACAGCACTATTTTTTCTGTCCAAATAATCTAACAGGCCATTGTAAGTCATTTGGGCAGCACTGGTTTCTGTCCTGTGAAGGATCTACTGCCTCACCATTGTTTCCATTGTAAACTCAAGTTAACATGCCCTTTAAACAAATAAATCTAGTGACTTCACAAGACCTTTTTCAAGTAGAAAAGTTTCAGTAAATTTTTAAAACTAGTGAATTTGAAATGCACAATGTCAAGTGATTTTCAATAGGAAATACTATATAAATGTACCTTTTGACTATGCTTATAGATAAAACTTATTGTAACCTCTTATATTGCTATTAATGTAGAATTGGTTGGCCTATATATGCAATTTATCTACGGACAGGATAGATGATCAATGGCTGCCCCAGAGATTAAACATTTCTCAACATTGTGGTTCCTGGGTCTTTATTTTAGATGGAGGGGACATTACTAATTAGCACTGCTGCTCCATTTAAATGTTCGAGGATAGCAAAGTACTGTCCTACACACAGTGGGGTGACAACGTGCATGTGTACCGCTACCCCATAACATAAGGGGATCCTGTGTTCCCAATTGTAAAGTGGCGATTCCAGAGATGAGATTCAGTATGAACACTTATTAGCAGATCCTGTGCATAGGTGATATGTTGTACTTGTGAAGACATCCTCTTTACAGAACTTGTAAATTCATACACATGGCTATTTTAAGAAAAGAGACATAGAACATCTTTTTCAGAAATCTCTTCGTCATCTGCTAAAGGAGCACAGATTTTCATTATCTTTTTACTTTGTGTGCTAAGCTGCGAATTGCAAGTTGTCCACCAAAGCCTGCAAGAGCTCTCCAAAATCAATATAAATTGCACTACACTCTGTTCTTGCTTATGTGGTTACAGCTTTGCGTGGCTATCAAAGTCCAGACAAATGTGCCACCTTACTCAAAGAATCCTACAACTCGCATATACAAGGAAATCAATAAAGTTCATAGAAAAATTTGTAAATGTACAACTGTAAGAAATTTGCATTCTGTTTGAAATACTTCATATTTCTACATTTTTCAGTTGCTGTGTGTTTTTGCATATTTGAGTCACTTGCAAGATTTATTACAAAGTTTCTTATATTCACATGTACTATTGATTTATCAAATAAAAATTAAAGCACCTACTTTAAAATAAGTAAAGAGTTGGTCTAGGTTCTTAATCTATTTAAAGAACAATTCCAGGTTTTTTTTTCTTCTAATTTCAGTGTGGAAGTCTATTTCATGTTCCCTGCCCCTAGTAATATACTTAACAACTGCCATCTTGTGACTGCAGCTTCTGACTGCCCAAAAGTCAGATTAAATAGTGACACGCTAGACTTAAATTGAAAATTGACCTCCAGCTCACCCAGTAAACACTAGAGCAATCCGGCAAGTCATAAACCGCAGAAGACTGGAGCTGCCCTGAGAACAGAAGACAGCTGGTAAGTATACTAGGGGCAGGGAACTTAAACTTTAATGGGAAACAAATTGCTGTGATGGTTTAACCCGTTAGTGAAGTACTCAATTGAGTTTAATGAGGAAGCTCCATTTTTCAAATCTGGCCATTGTCACCTTGTGTTAACTCTGGAATGATTTTATATATCCTGGTGATTCTGAGATTGTTTTTTGTGACACATTGCACTTTGTTAGCAGTAAACTTACGTCTATAAGTTATTCACTTTTTTTGTGAAAATAAATGAAATTAACAATTTTCAAACTTTGCTTTTATCCATTTACCCCTTCCTGATGTCCCGTATATATACGGTGCTGTGAGAGCTGTATTCCCTCAAACCGCCGTACATATACTTCTTGATAACCCGGACTCACGCTGAGCACCACCGTGATTGAGTGGACGCCCTGCAGCAACGGATGTTTAACTCCTCTGATCCCGTTGTCAGCCATGACAGCGACATCAAGGAGCATCACACAGGGACAATGAAAAAAAATTAAATTGATTTTTTTCTTTACAAGACAAAAATTAAAAAATATTACTCCCAATAAATACATTTACATAAAAAAAAATACACATTTGGTATCACTGCGTCCGGAATGACCCGACCTATAAAACTGTCCCACTAGTTAACTCATTCAGTGAACACCGCAAAAAAAAGAATGAGGTAAAGGACTATTCTTTATCATACCATCGAACAAAAAGTGCAATATGATAAAAGACAAATGTAACTAAAAATGGTACCGCTAAAAACAATCTTGTCCTGCAAAAAACAAGCTACCATACAGCTCCATCAGCGAAAAACTAAAGTTATAGCTCTCACAAAGCGATGCAACAATAAATCTTTTTTCTATAAAACACAAAACATAAAAATAGATATAAATGGGGTATCACTGTAATTGTGCTGACCCAAAGAATAAAGCTGGAACAGAGATTGGGGAGTTGCTGCTGCTGTGATTACAGATGGGTCACGCAGCAGCCAGCACACATCACAGGAGAATGCAGCACAAGGAGGCACAGATCGCAGGAAGATCTTGGCACAGGAGGATGCAGCATTGGAGGGATCGCACTGGCAACCAAAGAATCTCATCACAGGGGGGTCTCACAACCTCTCTGCATGCCAACTCTGAGGTTAAGATTGTATGCAGGGACCACCATTTTAGATGAACCCCCTTGGTGCTGATTGGTCAGAAACTTTTCAGCCAATCAGCGCCAAAGGGGTTAATCAGGTGAGATGTCGCGATCACCCCACCCATTGTGACGTCTGTGATTGGTGCTGTCACACAGCATCGATCACAGCATGTCACATTTTTTTTGTTTTTTACATCAACACATTGCTGTAATTGGTCAGACTTGACCAGCCAATCCCAGCGATTGCCAATACAGACCCCCAGGGCAATATGCAGGGATGGCCTGCTGTCAGAGACCGCAGCCATGTTAACCTGGTCATGATGCAATGACCGGAAATAGTGGCGACGTTTATATTCTCTATATATAAATATGGTGCATGTTGGGAAGGGTTAAAAAGTCTATGTAATGGTATATTTTTTTCCAGGACAGCAGATCAGGAAATAACTCTCTTAAACTTATGTTTTATCTACAGCTCGGAGACTGTCCGTCAAGCATAAGTCGCTTCTCAAGCTTTATTACACTGTGTGCACAATTAGGCGATTTGTATTTTTGATGATTAATGTTCTTATTGAACAAATGCAATGCTGTAAGGTAGTTCAAAACGTTAATAAACCAGAAACCTGAATATTTAAGAAAGTAAGTTATGTTTTGTCTCTTAGGAGAGTGTCTAGGTGTGCAGACTTCTGTTGAAGTTAAAATAATAAACAACTCATAATGGAGAAAAAAAAATAGGTATCGTTGACCAATATAGCCACCTTTCTTTTCAATAAATCACTTTGCCATCCATCCATGGAGTCTGTCAGTTTTTTAATCTGTTGAGAATTAACTTTTTGGGCAGCACCAACCATAGCCTCCCAGACCCTGTTAAGAGTGGTGTACTGTTTTCCTTCACTGTAAATCTGCCTTTTAAAAAGGGCGCCTAAGTTCTGAAAATAGGCTTTATGGAAGGTGAATAAGGGGCCTTGTCATTGTTCTTTCATTTTTAAGTCCTTTACTGGCTAGAAGAAAATGTCTTCTAAAACTGTGCAAGTTTGGGAGTTAATTTAGAACCCATTTTCAAGTTGAAAAGGTCCATCTAACTCATCTTTAATAATTCCAGCCCATAGCAGTACCCCACCTCCACCTTGCTGGCGTCTGAATCAAAGTGAAGGTCTGTTCCTGTTATTGATCCAGTCATGGGCCCTTCCATCTGGTCTGCCAAGCGTCACGCTCATGTCATTAGTCCATATCTGTCATGTTTCTTGGCCCAGGCTTGACTTTGCAACTTGTCTTGTTCAGTGCTGTTTGGCCGTGTCTCTGAAAATCTTGTATTTATGGGCACTCCAGGAAGGTTCCAGTTCTGGAATATAACAGCACTAGAGGATAATAGGTTCCTGGTTGCTTCACATTTGATTCTTTAGAGATGAGCGAATATTTTAATATTAGGTCTGGCTCATGTTTGCCGAATTTGCAATATTATAATAATATAACCGAACATGCACAGCACATGTTTACGTGATGTGCGGAGAAGTCACTGAGCTTCACATGCAATCCCGAAGAAGCAGGGTGAACCATGTACATCGGGGCTAGCAGGTTGGAGCCCATGAACGCATACAAGGCCGTGACGCAAAAGTAATATACACTGCTCTAAAAAATAAAGGGAACACTCAACACATCCTAGATCCGAATGAATGAAATATTCTCATTGAATACTTTGTTCTGTACAAAGTTGAATGTGCTGACAACAAAATCACAAAAATCATCAATGGAAATCAAATTTATTAACCAATGGAGGCCTGGATTTGGAGTTATACACAAAATTAAAGTGGAATGTAATGTCCTTTAAAACAAGTCAAAATGATGCTCAGTAGTGTGTGTGGGCTCCACCTGCCTGTATGACCTCCCTACTGTACAATACCTGGGCATGCTCCTGATGAGGCGGCGGATGGTCTCCTGAGGGATGTCCCAGGCCTGGACTAAAGCATCCTCTAACTCCTGGACAGTCAGGTGCAACGTGACATTGGTGGATGGAGCGAGTCTTGATGTGCTCAATTGGATTCAGGTCTGGGGAACGGGCTGGCCAGTCCATAGCTTCAATGCCTTCATCTTGCAGGAACTGCTGACACACTCCTGCCACATGAGGTTTGGCATTGTCCTGCATTAGGAGGATCCCAGGGCCAACCGAAACAGCATATGGTCTCACAAGGGGTCTGAGG
>VIAB01015645.1:50415-61113 GCA_009801035.1 Oophaga pumilio | reverse complement strand
TAGCCATAACATAACAACAAACTTAAATGGGATGTCCAGAACTTTAGAATGATAGCCCATCCTTAAGACAACTGATCAGTGGGGTGCTGGATTTCACATCGCCACCGATCTGATATTGATGATGCATCCTAATGTAGACTATCAATATAAAGTCCTCGACAACCCCTATAACATAGAATGTGGCCTAGCCATGTTCCATTCTACTAATGAATCTATGAATCTACAATATGATATAACTTTACCACTAGATCACATTTTGCAGGACGATATTGTGAAACTAGTCACTACTCATGGACAAGCCGTGAGGCTGGGTAGTCAAAAGGTCTGAGGTCAAAAGCCAGGAGGGTATGTCATAGACAAAGGGGTGAGACAAAGGCATAGTCAGGTCACAGTTCGGCGTCATAATTCCAGAAAAGTAGTGGATCATAACAAAAGGACTTTGCAAATGCATGGTCAAAGTCAAATTCAACGTCAAGCAGCAAAGATCAGAATACAAGTCTAGGAGCACAGAGCAAACATCGAAATTCAAATGGTGCTCCTTCCCTTCCAAACCCTGCTGTGTAATTTTCCACCACATATGGGGTATTTGTGTACTCGATAGAAGCTGCACAACAAATTGTGTGTGGTCCATTTTCTTCTGTTACTCTTGTGAAATTGAAAACATTGGGGTTAAAGCAACATTTTTGTGAAAATAAACATATTTCATTTTTGAAACCACTTTATTTTCTTTCATGTGAACTGCCTGAAGGATTAACAAACTTCCTAAATGTGGTCTGACTATCTGTTGTATATAAGTGTATAAAAACTGAAAGTTCGAAAATTACGAATTTTTCAAAATTTTCATCAAACTTTAATTTTTTTTTTTAAATAAATGCAAATCATAACAAATTAAATTTACCACTAATGTGAAGTACAATGTGCCACTAAAAAAAAGCTCAGAAGCACTTGGATATGTTAAAGTGTTTCAGAGTTATTACCTCATAAAATGACACTGGTCAAAATTGAAAAATTTGGCCTGGACAGGAAGATGAAAACAGGCTTTGGCGGTAAGGGGTTAAATATAACAAAATCCTTCCTGTAACAAGGCCACTTCCATTTAGTAGAGTAATACAAAAATTTTGATCCTACAGTGTCACTAAGCACAACTCTGAAAAAGCCCTAAACATATGTTATGTCTGCGAATCTCAAATTGTAGGACTATAGAAGCGATAGAGTGTGAAGTTTTAAATATTTTGCATGTCAGCTCCATTGCGTTTTCCTTTTGTTTTCTGCTTCCTCCTCTCTCCTCTCTAGAACAGATGGGCTCATCACTGTACTAGTTTCCTATTGTTTATGACTGAGCTAGCTCGAGGTCAGTTGTTCCCCCAGCAATTGACAAAGAATTTTGAGAAAGAAGAAAGAGACAGTTGTCCCATACACATAGAGTGGATCTATTAGCCCCACCCGGTTTTATAGTAGGTCATTCCTCTGCCTGCGGCCCAATGTAATAGTTTTGGCAACCACACTGCAGAATCTATGGTGTGTCTTATTTTGTGTAGGAAGCGCTTAAAGAAATATTGAATGAATGGGGTATTTGATTTCCCTGTACGATGCTAATTGCTAACAATCCTTGGAGACAACTACTTGTTTTTATTTTGCTTCATTTTCTCCTTCATATTCACATGGGCATTTTCCTCACTCTTCAATCTACTTCTCATCTCTGTTTATCATATTAAGATCCAGCATTAATCCACAATCATTTTAATTGATTATTGGAAACCTTTTTTATTTATTTTTTTAGCTCTGGAGTGGTGCTTCTAAAGTAAAGTCCCTGCCCCTGGTCTTATACTCACCCTCTGGTATCTTCTCCTTTTTTTATGCTGCTCCGGTCGCCATCTTGTTACCGCAAGTTACATCACAAGCTCTTAATGCACGTCTATAAGTAACAGAACGAGGCTCTTGCATTGAAGAGTGACATCTGGCTCGCTCCAAGAAACACTGGAGCGATCGGACTGGTCACAAATTGTCGGAGACCCACTAGATAGGTGGTGATAACAGGGGAAGGTGGCGACTGTTGAGTACAAAAGTAGAGTCAGTGTCCTTAGATTAGGAGCACCACTTCAGTGGTAAAATAAAACAAAACACTGGAGCAGTGTTTAAGACCTCCAAACTGCCAAAATTATGTTACATAGCCCTATTCCTTCATTTTAATAAACTAATCACATCTCCAAGTCAGTACCGAAGCTTGTGGGCTCCAATGCAAAATCTTCAACAGGGCCACAAAATATGAAAGGTCTTTAATATTAATGGTAATTTCCTATGAGCCAACAGAGCCTTTGGGGACCCCTAGGCTCTAGGGCCTGAGTGCAATTCCAGTCCCTGCATCCTTTTGTGAGGGTTCTACTATAGAATTACTTTCACATATTTCCTCTGCTCTGTTATTGCCTCATCCGGATTCCGGACCCAGGTGAGGTTATAATTGTATGTAACACTAATAAGTTCTTTTTCAAACTCAGGAGCAGATGAATAGGTGGAGTGAAACCCACCAGCGATGGATGCAAGTTGAAACACAATAGTGCAGATAATAGAGCATACCAAACAAGGAACTCTAGAGTCAAAATCTGAAGACACAGGTAGTCTTTAAATTTCCTGCAAAGATAAGGTCATTGATCCACATTGGGCAGCCTGCAAAATCCGATATGTAGCATGACAGAGGGCAGTGAACCCAGGAGAAGGGAGTGGAGCCCCCAATAACGGTGTCAGGTGTGTAACACTGTTATAGCTATGCCATTGCCCCTAGGTGTCATAGACATTTTTTGGAATACTATGTCTTTCTGGTATCCTCCATTTTGATTTTGACATCTTGTCTTTCTGAGCATGTGTAGCATGAAGAGGGGTGGCAGCCATTGGTGAGGCACTCATCTCCTCCTTATATGCTCAGCATGCTACATGAAAGTGTGGGTCCTGGCTGGGCGTTGGTGTTGGTACTGTGAGGGCCTTACACCTGTGCAGCCTGCCTGTAGCCGGTACTGTTGGCTGGTCAGGACCATAGGTTTCGCAGTTCAAAAAAGGAGACTCCCGTTCTAAACCATGGTCTTTACTGAACGGTAACTTGATAAGGATTATGTACCAGGGATAGCAGGCACAAAGTCTTATGGACTATTCCTTCACAGTATAAAGCATTTTCATACACACAGTATCTTTCCACTGTAGTCTACTCCAGAGCTGTGAAGCACACTTTTGCCCTATGTCACCTTGATTAGCAAGTCTCTCTTCTAGATCAGTGGTTTCGAGTCCTGTTTCTTCAACTACTGGCACCCTGAATCTACTGCTCGGGACCCTCATTAGTCCCCCAATGTCAGCCCTGTTTATGTCCATTACCTTTGGCATTTTGCAAGCTCAGAGTTTCTCGTGACACGTCGTCCTAGCCAAGGATCCCTTTTCTGGAAGGCCACACTGTCTCGTCGGTCACTTCAGGATCTCGCTATTCCCTTGTCCCTTAGTCTCCTTTTTCTGTAGTTTAATGCTGCACTGCTCACAGAACACTTCCCACTCGTACTTGAACTTGACCCTATCTAATTCAGGAAAAAGTAATTTGCCCTAACACTAAGCTTCTCCAGCTTTAGGCTCGTCCCAAACATTAACTCCTAACTTACTCTAATGTTACTACCTGAACCACAGTCAACCATCTTATACTGACTACATTATGTACTAAACCCTAAACTATACATCCCTACACTGTCACACCCTATACTGTACACTATTTCCTACACTATACTTTACCAACATTACTAATCTTACATTATTACATCACATAGGAAAATATCACATGACACTATATATGTATGTGATATATTTACAAAAGATGCAAGACATAATATGCTCAACGAGATTGGTGCTTTCAGGGGTAGGAACGCGACAGCCATTATCCACCACCCTACAATACAACTGGTGTACTCTTCCTGGTTTCATCAGCACTTGCTCAGGAAGGTATAGCGATGCCATTCTGGAGATGGTGCAGTGTGGAAGATGTCAATCATACCTGGAGGGGAGCATAATTACAGCATATGAAGTGGCCTAGTCCAGGTGAAATTATGCCCACCCATACACTTGTTATGCCTAATTAGCATAAGCCAAGCGGCACATTAAAATTTGTTGTAGCACAGAAGTAAACATTTGTTTGGGACATAAATGGCTTTATTAAAATGCAGGAATCGGGCTATGCAATGTAATGGGAGCTTAAGGGGCCTAACAACTTCCCTTTAATATTTTATACTCCCCTACACCAATGATAAATGAATGCTAAGTAAATTTGACACTGAATACATTCAATCAAGATCCCTTTTTAGTTTCTCTTTGGATAAAATTTCAGTTGACCACACACAATGGATTAGTCACCATTAAAAAATTGTGACTATTCACACAGGAAAAAAAGATTTTTATCTGTGGATTTCACCATTTTTGTTGGGATTTACTGATCATAGCGGAAACTGGTATGTACGAACATTTTAACCCATCCAGTCATTTATTTCACTTGAGATACATTGTCTTCTCTTCCGCCTTCCAATATAGATTTACCATGATTTATATTCATGTGAATATGGTGGTCTGGGAAGATACCTATTAAGTTCACCACTGTTTTAAAACAGATGAACATTTGGAGGCATGGACACGCTGAAAGTCAGCAGCAATCAAGAGAAAGATGTCAGGCATTCGATTAGGAGAGTAAAACCACAATCTTTTATTGCTCCAGATTAGAATCCATAATGCACCTCCTCCCCCTACAATCATGAGCATATCATGTATGTACAACATGTTGCCATGGAGCCTGGGCCTAATGCACCTTACAGCACAATGATAGGTTAATTGACCCAAGTGGGTACTTGTCTGAGATAGAAATTAGACTATAAGCTCTATATGAAGACTATGGTTTACTGTGCGGCGGAATATGTAGGTGCCACATGAGCAACAGATAATTTGTAACCACTGTATAGTGATAGCTATTCAGTGTACCATTAATGGCATAGTCTCTTTCATAATTGAGGGACATCTACTAAAACTAGTTAACTCCCCATACACATTAAACTAACAATGGACCAATCTGGTGATATTGGCGGATCCGATTAACAGTCGAATGGGGGCTTTCAGATATTGTACCATTTTGGTTGGGACAGAAGCGCACAATAAGAAAATACTGCAAGATAAAAAAGAGAGGGTGAGAGTGGAGGAAGTCTTCACCTGGGGTGGTTGTGCAGGGACACAACACCAATACGAACCCTGGAATCTGTGTCTGCAGCCCTATGGCTGACGAAAAAATGTTTCCCGATAGTAATTCACTTTAGTGGAGATATTGCGGTACCTGAGCTTCACTTACGGGAATAAAAAATTCTCGATAAAAATTAAGGTTTTTATTACATGAACATGTTTCAGCGCCGTATTGGCACATTTTTCAAGGTAAAAAAAAACAAATGATATTTTTATTGTAACGGGAAATGTTGAATTTCGTACTGATGATCCTTTTGTTCTCTGCGAGATAAACTGAGTCTGGCAATAGCTCTCTCGGAGAGAGCACAGAAGTGCTTGGCAGAAAGAGTGCTCCTGTGTGTAGAGGAGTCAAGAAATAGCTGCTGGGCGATTTATTGGCAGAACCATCATTTGATTGACAACTACCTGTTGTCTATGGAGACCCTCAATGCCCCACTCCATCCATTCACGATGCTCTCTCTTAAATTTCTCACCTTCTTGCTCCCCGTCTCCCCCATACTGCCCTCTCAAACTAAACCCTTCTCCTCCAGCGTCAGTAATAGTCTTTTTTATCTTCGTTTCCTATGGAGTGGTTACCTTATCTCAGGCTCCTCTGGACTGGAGCTGTGATGTCAGCAGCATGATGAAGTGACCTCATCATGTCAAGACAGTAGGCAAAATCCTCTGCAGTGTCGGTATCACTGGTGTATTCAATTGCAAGACGCTTCTTTAGGATGTGAATGCAATTAATACAATCATCAGGAACTAACGTTCTCCCTGCTCTACAAGTTGTCTCTCAGTTTAACAGCCAGCTCGGAGAACTATCCTAGTTTAGCTTCTGAGGGAAGGCAAAGTTAAGCCCACTGAGAGACGGCTCAGACCACTCCCTGAGGCAAGGTGCTCATCTGTCCCCATGGCAGTACCAGGCCTGCATAGACTCGTATGGGTAATTTTAATGCATGAATAAGATCAGATTGGCTGTGTCGCCATGATTTTTTTGTGGACCACTCAGTGTGCAGAAAGACACGGACATGTGAAGAGCCCCATAGACTATAATGGGTACATGTTCTATCTGTGGAAAAATACAGAACATGTACAAGAGTCACAGATGTCTGAATAAGGCCTTAGACATGGGTCAGCCATGCTCACTTTAGAATAGAAAAGTCAAGAGCATGGAGCTTTTTGAATTTTTGAGACATATCTATATTGGCAATGGCACAAATCTCATACTCCAAAACTCTGATGTAATTTCTAACTAGAATCCAGTGTCTTACAAATGCTCCTCAATTACTTTTTGTTGGAAAAGATGCTCTATATTAGGATGATCAGGAGGTGCCTCAGTGAAAGGATCCCAAATATCCCAGCAGAATAGAGATAACTTCCCTGCACTACCAAAGTTCACATTAAAACCTACATTCATTATTCAAATTTAACTTATTTATCAAAACATTATCCAAGATGCTTTAATAGCAATCTTTTAAATGTGAAGTCCCCACAACAGATATATTGAATTTGGGTAATTAGAACCTGCCACACTTGAAAATTGGTTGTTTGGCAATAATTGATGGAGCGTTGCGTGCTCAAAGCTGTAACGCTCCAGATTAAGTATAATGATTCACACCATTTGAATCTCTTTAAGGGTGATTTTGTTGATGAGTCACTCATTGGTTAAAATGTTCCATTTATTAGTGGAATTTGTAACCTTGAATTCACATAGTTTTGCATGTCTAGCACTGCCGTATTAATTAAATGATACCACAATATACAAATTAATTATAAAAAATATCATTTTTTTTTTCTTGAGGAACTAATGACTTGGCAGAAATGATGGAGTGCATCATGGAGATTTAGATATGAAAGCATATACTTCACACTTGTCACTGATACATAATTATGAGATTGGTGTAAAATCCAGGAGAATTACACTAGAAGTGCAGAAAAGTAAAAAAATAAAATAATAAAGCAGTTAAAGAGAGAGAGAGAGGGAACAATGGGGACTTTTTAATTAAAGTACATTAGATAAGCTATTCGATTACAGCAGACAGACATTTAGAATTAAAATCAATGTTAGACCAGGGTCAAAGGAGCGTATAAAAAACCTGTCCGATTTTCATCCAGAAAAGTGGGATGATTGTTTTCTCACTTGTCATCCGTGTGCTGTCCGTATACAATCCGTTTTATTTGCTCAGCGGTTATTAATCCTTTACAGGACCATTTATGTGCTGTAAAGGGCTTAAATGGTCCTTTTTAAGTTGGCGTTTTTTGCGTTTTTTTTTCCACTGTTTAATGAGCTGAATTTTGTCCACAGGACGTTGTACCAAGAAAATGTAGGACAAATGTTCATATTTCCTTGCCATTGTGATGGATAATCTTTGTCTACATATCTGGCAGCTTCCTGTCTACATACAAGCCGCACATTCTGGAGTCCAGGTTCTGCAGAGGGGACATGAATAATTTAGCTGGTGATTCATGTGAAACCTTAGTTCCTTCTGTAGCTGCTGTTTGTAATAATGTATCATACAATACTCCTCCTGGGAATCAGGATCCTCAGCATCTTCCTTCTCTTTGTCTTTCTTTCAAGTGACCTATCATTTTTTTCTTGCATTTAACAGTTTCCTGGCCTGACGTCTGATCTTACTCGTCATGTGTGGGTAGTGGCCGTGTGATTATATCAGGCATGAAATGCAAATAAAATGAAAAAGATGCATAGGGTAATATGTAAATTAATGATATTGGTACCTTCTATGGTGATGAGGATCAAGCATCAATGATGGTGCAAAATCAGTTTTTTCTTCCTGTCCCAAAGATTGATTCGCTTTGAAAGGAATCATAGAGTGTCCATTATGAGCACGTTCAATACAGTCATAATTCCATTTCAATCTATGTTTTATTGGTCCCTTATCAGTCCACACTAAAAGAATGTCACCTTTAAATAAGTCCTTGAATTGACCTTTTCTGTAAGATTGTAGAAGGGCAAAGGAAGTGAAGTTCGTTAGATGCAGTGAAGAGCCGGAGGGCGAGAAGGGGTTATCAGAATTTACTTATACAGGATATTAACGTACAAGGGATACTCGGCACAGGGAGATGAAATTAGCGCAACAGAAGAACTTGCACAAAAACACAATATTTGGGGAAAAAGGTGTGCGGAAGAGGTAACTTATCGTTTGAAGTTCTTGTTGGGGAGAGGCTGGAATGTCTCCCGATGGCGTCGTAGTACGTGGACAATGTCTCTGGCTTTGTTACGGAGAAATGAAATGCACTGTCTCCTGACCGTGCCGATGTATCCGGGCTCACTTGACTTGTGTATGATGGGATGTAGAAACAGTCTCTTCTGCTGATTCCTCTGGATGTCGCAGAACACGAGTAGCAAGCAGTCCTGCAGGCCACGGAAGCGCGGGAACCTCCGACGGACACGCTTTGAACAGAGCGAGTCAAATTATCTTTCACAGAGGGAGATGAGGACCTGACCGGTACAGGAACGTCCGGGGAAAGCTCGGTCAGGGAATACTTCATTGGTAAGTCAATCTGCAGGGAACTCGAGCAGGTGGCGTTTGCAGTCGGAGCAGTCGGGAGGGAGTCATCCTTTTCCTTGTTCTCCTGTCGCCTTCCCGCCAAATTTCCTCTGTTCCCACGCTCAGCCCCTTTTATCTCTCCCACGCCCCCTTCTGTCCAGTGCAACGGTCCTCCCCCCTTAGATGAACCGTCCCCCGGCAGCTGTGGTGACAGTCCCGATAGTTCCGGCCCCAAAATACACAGGGAACCGCTGACTCTGTCCTGGCTCATCTTCTTACAAGATGGCAAAAAAATCTATTCATCCATTCTCATTTGTTTCTAGGAAAGCTAAATATCAAACAATATGGCTGCTCTTACAGCTGTCAGCCTACTCTTTTTCCAGGTTTGAAAAATGTTCTCATATATCATCATATCACTGTAGACTTTGGCTGATTTGATACATAGTTGATGTCTGAACAAAACACTTTATATTCTAGACATTAGACATGGAGTATCTAGAGAAAATCACCCAACCACACACAATTTATTAGCATTTGGGTAGTTGTAAGGTGCACAGGGCGGTTATCATGGATGAGAGACTGCTTCTCCACACCCCGACACCCCCAAATATACAGTTTCCCAGTCCCTTATTGCCGCGCTGTGTGTGATGCAGTGTACTTCCTTTCAGGATGGAGGTCTCCGCTGCATCCACGTCCTTTGGTCCACGAACAGCCACAAACAAATCTGGGGACACCCACTTCTTATCAACCAGTTCAACTTTACTTAACAGTCTGAGTTCTATTGATGACAAAGAACAGTACATTTCCATGTTCTCTGTTTGTTGTCCTGCCTGAACTATCCCTTCACTTACTCGTTCCTTCAGCCCCTGGGATCTTCCGTTCGGCCCCACAGTATTCTCAAGACTTGTCCCATCTCCTTTGCGTGTTTTCCCATTCAGCTTCCAGTTGTTGGAAGGGAATACGGTTTTCTTTATTGGGCCTAGTTTGAGCCGTAAGTCCCGGACATTAACGGAATGTCTGCTGAAAAAAGTTGCCGTTGTTCTCATACTGCCAGAAGAATATTTATGCCTCATGTCCCCAGCCCTCTGGCCTTGAACTCTCATTAATACTTTATCGCTCAATCCAATCTAAACAGGAAGTGATTCCCTTTTTATATGACCTCTCCTTTCCATGCTGGGCTTGTCCCAAACATATTAACTGTATCTAAATCTGTGCACTTCTTCCTAAAACTAATATGCCCTCTACTTCATATTTCCCTTTCCAAATCAAACTTCTAAGCCTTATACTATAGCTTATGTCCTAAACTTAACCCTATACTTTGCCTATACACTACACATTACTCAAATTGTACAATATTTGCATCACATTACAATAACCAGAAACCCCCCAAAAAAAAGGAAGCAGTATACCGCTGTATATTAACAGAGTAAATATTTATTAAATACAGCACAGAAGAGAGAGATGGAAAGCACTCACCGGGTAAAATTCAAGCCTTTATTCAGACATATGCGGCGGGAGAACGGGAGCTGGGGAGTAGCAACGTGACGACTATCGTTTCGCGCACACTGCGCTTCCACAGGTAACAACACACAATTAAAAGATGATAAAATACAGGGCACAAAGAAGGACCTCACATGTCCAGATGGCAGTATCAATGAATCAATGTTACAGTGGAGCAGGAAGGCAGAAGGGCATGTAATAAGTATCAGAAAATATTAGAAATGGTCAGTTTTATAGACAAGATATCTATAAATGGGTTGTCAGTGGTTATAACCACAGAAAGCACAACAGATGATAGTTAAATAAGTACATATATGTGGGGATACCAAACAAAATATAATAGTGTATAATGATCAAACAGTATGATATACTAAGGCCAGTGCATTGAAATGATCTATTCACTCTGATCCTGTGTCAATAGAAAGGTATAAAAAAAAAATATATATATATATACAGTATATAC
>VIAB01015645.1:25475-41726 GCA_009801035.1 Oophaga pumilio | reverse complement strand
ACACCTACTACATATTGTGATAGGATCTTGGAGATAGGAATACCTCTTTAAGGACCAGAAATAGTTATTCCTCATGTACACAGCTTAAACTGAAAAGTTACCAGAAAGTGCAGTTACAATTTAAATTTTTTTGGAAAAACATTATTAAAGGGGTTCTCGGGGAATTAAAAAAAAATTACAAAAGGAAATTTCATTAAATATAAATTCCTAAATACTTTTAATTAGCAATTCACTGTCATTTTTGTCCAGGAAGGTAATCACTGTAGAATTAAAATGGCTGACGTACTGTTACACTGACAGAAAGCTCTCCATTAATGAATATGACAGATGCCTGTGAGCATGTGCAGTTGGAAGCTACACTCCCCTTAATGCACAAAACCTAAGATAGAAACTAAAAGAGCATATACACTGCGGTAAATATGTAGAAAGTAATATGTAAGGATCATTCATTCTGGCAGCGGTTGAGGTAGGTAAAGGCACGAGGTAATGAAGTTTTATTGAAGTAAACTTCCAGCATTGTGAAAATAAACAGCCTTTCTCTGACATATAGCTATAAATAAACAAAATAGTCCATATAGCAGTACGGCCTCACTCGTTTGGATACATAAGTGGGTTTTCTTAGCCTCAGAACAAGAACCAACACATACAGGTCTTTTCAAATCTCCACACACAGACTCTTATGGAGCAGCTTAGATGCCCTTTTATATTAGCTGTACCTCCTGAAATGGAGGAAGGGAATGACCAGTCCCACCCAGTTCTTCCAGTCATTCCTAAAATACTGACCCAAAATCTAGTTCCATTAAAAGGTCCCATTAAAAACCCTCTCAGCTCTATCAGTGCTGGAGCCTTCTTACTGGGTTTTACATGAACAAGTTTGGCCATCTCATTGATACATATCCCTGGCTCCCACAGACCTGTATCTTCTTCTTTAAGAGGCTCCTCTGTCCTCCATTCATTACCTGTAGTAATGGCACCTGTTTGAACTTGTTATCAGTATAAAAGACACCTGTCCACAACCTCAAACAGTCACACTCCAAACTCCACTATGGTGAAGACCAAAGAGCTGTCGAAGGACACCAGAAGCAAAAATTGTAGCCCTGTACCAGGCTGGGAAGACTGAATCTGCAATAGGCAAGCAGCTTGGTGTGATGAAATCAACTGTGGGAGCAATAATAAGAAAATGAAAGACATACAAGACCACTGATAATCTCCCTCGATCTTGGGCTCCACGCAAGATCTCACCCCATGGGGTCAAAATGATCACAAGAACAGTGAGCAAAAATCACACAACCACATGGGGTGGACCTAGTGAATGACCTGCATAGAGTTGGGACCACTGTAACAAAGGCTACCATCAGTAACACACTACCCCACCAGGGACTCAGATCCGGCAGTGTCAGATGTTTCCCCCTGCTTAAGCCAGTATGTGACCGGGCCCGTCTTAAGATTGCTAGAGAGCATTTGGATTATCCAGAAGAGTATTGGGAGAATGCCATATGGTCTGATGAAACCAAAGTAGAACTGTTTGGTAGAAACAAAACTCGTCATGTTTGGAGGAGACAGAATGCTAAGTTGCATCCAAAGAACACCATACCTACTGTGAAGCATGGGGGTGGCAACATCATGCTTTGGGGCTGTTTCTCTGCAAAGAGACCAGGATGACTGATCCATGTACATGAAAGAATGAATGGGGCCATGTAGCGTGAGATTCTGAGAGCAAACCTCCTTCCATCAGCATGGGCATTGAAGATGAAACGTGGATGGGTCTTTCAGCATGATAATGATCCCAAGCACACCGCCAGGGCAACGAAGGAGTGGCTTCCTAAGAAGCATATGAAGGTCCTGGAGTGGCCTAGCCAGGCTCCAGAGATCAACCCCATAGAAAACCTTTGGATGAATATGAAAGTCCATGTTGCCCAGGAACAGACCCAAAACATCACTGCTCTAGAGGAGATCTGCATGGAGGAATGGGCCAACATACCACCAACAGTGTGTGCCAACCTTGTGAAGACTTACAGAAAACATTTGACCTCTGTTATTGCCAAGAAAGTATACAGTGGGTTCGGAAAGTATTCAGACCCCTTTAAATTTTTCACTCTGTTTCATTGTAGCCATTGAGTAAATGCAAAAAAGTTCTTTTTTTTCTCATTAATGTACACTCTGCACCCCATCTTTACTGAAAAAACTGAAATATAGAAATTTTTGCAAATTTATTAAAAAAAGAAAAAAACTGAAATATTACATGGTCATAAGTATTCAGACCCTTTGCTCAGTATGAGTAGAAGCACCCTTTTGAGCTAGTACAGTATGAGTCTTCTTGGGAATGATGCAACAAGTTTTTCATACCAGGATTTGGGGATCCTCTGCCTGTCTTCCTTGCAGATCCTCTCCAGTTCCGTTAGGTTGGATGGTGAACGTTGGTGAACAGCTATTTTCAGGTCTCTCCAGAGATGCTCAATTGGGTTTAGGTCAGGGCTTTGGCTGGGCCAGTCAAGAATGGTCACAGAGTTGTTCTGAAGCCACTCCTTTGTTATTTTAGCTGTGTGCTTGGGGTCATTGTCTTGTTGGAAGGTGAACCTTCGGCCAAGTCTGAGGTACAGAGCACTCTGGAAGAGATTTTCATCCAAGATATCTCTGTACTTGGCCGCATTCATGTTTAATTCAATCACAACCAGTCGTCCTGTCCCTGCAGCTGAAAAACACCCCCATAGCATGATGCTGCCACCACCATGTTTCACTGTTGGAACTGTATTGGGCAGGTGATGAGCAGTGCCTGGTTATCTCCACACATACCACTTAGAATTATCACCAAAAAGTTCTATCTTTGTGTCATCAGACCAGAGAATCTTATTTCTCATAGTCTGGGAGTCCTTCATGTGTTTTTTTTTTAGCAAACTCTATGCGTGCTTTCATATGTCTTGCACTGAGGAGAGGCTTCCATTGGGCCACTCTGCCATAAAGGCCCGACTGGTGGAGGGCTGCAGTGATAGTTGACTTTGTGGAACTTTTTCTCATCTCCCTACTGCATCTGAGGAGATCTGCCACAGTGATCTTGGTGTTCTTCTTTACCTCTCTCACCAAGGCTCTTCTCCCACGATTGCTCATTTTGGCTGGACAGCAAGCTATAGGAATATTTCTGGTGGTCCCAAACTTCTTCCATTTAAGGATTATGGAAGCCTCTATGCTCTTAGGAACCTTAAGTACTGCAGAAATTCTTTTGTAACCTTGGCCAGATGTGTGCCTTGCCACAATTCTGTCTCTGAGCTCCTTGGTCAGTTCCTTTGACCTCATGATTCTCATTTGGCTTGACATTTGGCTTTGAGCAGTGAGGTCTTATATACAGACGTGTGCCTTTACAAATCAAGTCCTATCAGTTTAATTAAACACTGCTGTACTCCAATGAAAGAGTAGAACATCTCAAGGAGGATCACAAGGAAATGGACAGCATGTATTGTAAATATGAGAGGTCTGAGCAAAGGGTGTGAATACTTATGACCATGTAATATTTCAGTTCTTTTTTAATAAATTTGCAAAAATTTCTACATTTCTGTTTTTTATCAGTCAAGATGGGGTGCAGAGTGTACATTAATGAGAAAGAAATGAACTTTTTTGCATTTACCAAATGGCTGCAATAAAACAAAAAGTAAAAAATTTAAAGGGGGTCTGAATACTTTCTAAACCCACTGTACTGTATATAACAAAATATTGAGATGAACTTTTGTTAATGACCAAATACTTATTTTCCACCATAATTTGCAAAATAAATCTTGCCAAATCAAACAAGGTGATTGTCTGGATTTGTTTTCTCATTTTGAGGCCGGGATCACACGTGCGAGAAACTTGCACGATTCTCGTGCGAGTCTCTTGCATGAACACCCAGGACTGCCTCCGGCACTTGGATGGGCATGCTCCCGGGTGATCCCGGCCTGACTCTCATAGTTGTGGTCTACCTATGATGTTAATTACAGGCCTCTCTCATCTTTTTAAGTGGGAGAACTTGCACAATTGGTGGCTGACTAAATACTTTTTTTCCCCACTGTAGAAGCAGGCTCACACTGTGGCTATATAGCAGACAAAGCGTAAGATAAAAAACTAAATGAGCATATACCCTTCTGTAAGTAAGTAAAAAGTAACAGTACATATAAATAATATAGGGTACTTAGTACACACTGTTTTTGATCAAAAAAGCATAAAAGCCACCCCACTGCGACTGTGTTTACAGTTATCGGGATGGTCCTATCCGCTAATATTAAAACCTCACCTTGTGTCAGATTATGTCAATGTAGATGTAGCAAAGCAGGACTGTAGGCCAACTGTTCAGACTCCCAGCCATGGGAAGCTATATAAATTAAATTCTAATATCAAAAGCGCGGAGCCACACCCCTGTTTGTGCAAAGTCCAAAAAAAATTATAAAGTATAGGTAGCTATACATGCACTATATTGAAGCAGGTTCACACTATGTCCATATAGCAGACAAAATCTAAGATAAAAGTAAAATGAGTTTTTAATATTATAGAATGGCACCGTACCCATTGGGATACACCATGTCACAGTGAGATGGCTCATTTTTTTTTTGTTTTACCATCCTTAAAGAAGCACTTCCATCAAAGTTTTTATCCTTTTAGTATATTGCAATCATCATATTATAAAGCACTGTGTACTTACAATTGCTCATTTTGCCTTTCTACCCAACTAATTCTTCTCTTTGCTCTTTATAGAAACAGGAAGTCTATTGTCTTATATTCTTTACTGATAAGGAATTTAGATTGTGAGCCCAATAGGGGACAGCGATGATAATGTCTGCAAAACTGTCAAGCGCTGCGGAATATGTTGGCGCTATAAAAGTAAAAAGATTATTATTTATTATTATTGTCTCTGCATGACTCATTACCCTTTTCAACTCCTGACCCCTCTGCTCCCTCCTCCACCCTGCTATAGACTTTTAGTTAGACTTTTGCAGTGACTCATGACTTGGAAAAAAATGACCTCCTGTTTCTACATAGAGCTTAGAAAGATTCAGCTAGTCAGTTTTTAATTACGTGGTGTCATAGACCTAATTTCAAAAACAGAAGAATTAATTGGGTAGTGGAGCAAAATGAGCAATTGTAAGATACACATATGCTGACTACAATCTAATTAGAGGATAAAAACTTTGATTGGAGTGCTTCTTTAATATGTAGGAACATGTGTTCCCAGAAGGTATACTAGGAGTGCTGAGGTAAGAAGAGCCTGCTCACACTGCTGTACGCCTTATATATCTGATTTAATACTGGAGATATCAGGAGTATTGAGGTAAGAAGAGGCTGCTAACACTGCTGTCCATCACAATTCTGATTTGCTAACTTAAATGATCTTGGAATGCACTTATAATGATTAGGAATCAGCAGACTCATGGATGTTTGGGTTCGTTGGGTTCAGCTGAACTTTTAAAAAAAGTTTGGTTTGGGTACCAAAACGGTACCCGAGCTTGATCTCGAACCTCATGCAAGTGAATAGGGAGCCCGAACTTCCGGCTGTTCCCACGCTTTCATCTGTGTGTTAGCCTGGGAAACACTGGCTCTAACGGGTGGTAACCTTATTGAAGTCACCGCTGGTCACAGTCGCTGGGTATCGCAGTTCCCACTTAGTCACACTGTCACAATTTCTCTGCTCAGAGTGTCTGGGACTCGGTGATGGACAGCTTTGTCATCCTATCCTCTGCCGGGGTATGCTGAGCTGTTGGTGCTTTGATTGACAGCTCAGTTGGCCTATCTGAGACTGGAAGGTGCAGAGATTTCCACAGGTGCTCCCTATTCTTGGTAATTGCCCTGATATTTAGGTGAGCTGTCTGGCCCAGATCACTGCCAGTCAAAAGCTTGTTCTAAGCTTGTGCTCCCTGGTACGTGTTCACCTGTTCCCTGTGCTGTAAGTTCTGATCTTCTGCTGCTCACCTTTGGACCATGTTTTGACTACACATTTGCTATTGCCCCTTTGCATCTGATATTCTGCTACTGACCTTTGGACTGTGTTCTGACTACCCGCTCGCTATTGTCCCTTTACTTATCTGCTATTTCTCTGGTATTCTGACCATGGCATATGACCTGACTTATGACTTCATATTTTCATATTTTCCTTGGTTTACTATGGGCTCTTTTGGTATTGAACCCGGAACATCTGACTTCGCTGACTCATGACCTGCCTGTGGATTGTGACTAGCCTCACACACACAAAGGACAGCATCTTCTGCTCTCGCTGACAGCAACAAGACCAAACGACGCTGATGACAGTATTCATCAGCCGACACCTGTGCATAGTGGTAGCTTTACTACTATTAACAGGCGCTGTAGACAAAGAATAAGTTGGATGTGGATTACTTTGTGGGATTATTTAATTAATAAATGGTTGTACAAGGGCTAGTGTGGGGGAGTCTTTAATCAAATAAAGTTTTAGTAATAGGGTGTCTGACTGACACCTCTCCATTACTAACAGTAAATCCTTGAGCTTAGTGTCAGCCAGCTGGGCTTGATGTCATCGGACATTATACAGCTGACATTAACCCCACAATCCCATTACCCCGATTGCCACTGCACCAGGAAGGGTCTTGGCTAAGCACCAGAATTGGCACATCTAATGGATGCGTCATTTCTACAGAGGCTGAGGGCTGGTTTTATTAGGCTGGGAAGAGGCCAATATTCATGGCCCTTTCCAGACTATTAATATCAGCCCCCAGCTGTCTGCTTTGCCTTAGCTGGCTATTAAAAATAGGGGGATCCCACATTATTTTTTTAATGTTCCTCTATTTTTACTAACCAGCAAAGGCAAAGTGGACAGCTTTGAGCTGATATTATTAGGTTGGGAAGGTACATGGCTATATTAATAAATGAAAAAAATTGCATGGGGTCTCCCCTATTTTTAATTACCCACCATGGTAAAGCAGACAGATGTAGCCTAATATGAATAGGCTGTAAATGCTCATAATTGTTGGGCCATTCCCAACCTACAAATATCAGCTGGCAGCCACCCCAGAAGTGGAGCATCATATTTGATGAGCCAATTCTGGTGGATATCCTTTGCTCTTCCTGATTGCCCTGGTATGGTGGCAATTGGAGTAATTCTTTTTGAGGTTGCGGTCAGCAGCTGGCTGACACTAAGCCCAGGGGTTAGGGTTAGTAATAGAGAGGTGAAAGTCATACACCCCCATTACTAACAAAATGGTAAAAATAAATAGACAGAAAAAATACTTTATTTGAATAAAGACTCCTCCACGCTCCCTTGTTTACCCTTTTATGAATATTTATGAAAAAAAAATCCAAGAATTTCTGACGGTAATCCAACAGTGAAATGTTCCACGACGCCCATCGAATCTTCCATTATTGCATTCAATTGTACCTGCATTATAGATGCCGATACAGTTGAAAGTGGTGCGCTAGAGGTGGGGCGCTGGCTCCAGGCGGGCCCTCCTGACTGAAGGGCCCCATAGCAGGCATGTGGTATGCCGCTATTAGTGGTATGCCACTGGCAGGAGACCCCTAGGGGAGCCGAGGCCCTAGGCAGCTGCTTAGCCTGCCTGCCCCTAATGCCTGTATGTGGACCACAGGCCAGATAACAGTGTGAATTGACTCTGCTCCTCTTCTCCTGTGCCACCAGGGGACTATACAACTTTCACAACATTAATTTAATCCAATTATGGATTCATGCTCTGTGCTCAGTTTGTTTTGTTTATTTAAATGCCATTCCTTTTTTTATGTTTTTGTTTCTTCAGGAACTTTGTTATACCATGCCTGAGGAATAGACCCAAGAGGTCTCGAAAAACTGGCTTTGTAACATCATTTATTTTATTATTGTTAGCCATTAAAAGGTATCATTAAAAACTACACTGAGACCACCTCATCCATCATGGCCTGAATTGTTTTTTTCCAGCAGCCATATAAGTAGTATGATAGCACTGATGATGGCGTGAGCAGCGCTGCTCAAATTGAGGAAATATTCAAAGCAGCGCAACATGGCACACATATCCCGTATGGAGGCCCAGTCATTCATGATGCGTGCTGCAGCTGAAACTCCACTATTGCCTGCTGCTGCTCGCACAGTCTCACCAGCATATGCAAGTTGGAGTTCCACCTTGCTGGTATGGGAAGGCAGAAGTGACGCTGCAGCACAGAGAGGCGAGCAGCAACAGGGTGAGAACGCCGAAAGTGTGCACACACAGCCTGCATTTTCAGCAGCAGCTCCGACATGTGTGGGTAGTTTTTTAGGAAGCTCTGCACCACCAAGTTTAGCACATGCTCCATGCAAGGGATATGCATCAAATAGGCTAGGCCCAGAGTTGCTATGAGATTTCACCTGTTATCGCACACCACCAGGCCGAGCAAGAGATTCACCGGCAGCAACCACTCATCTGTCTGCTCATTTATCCCACTCCACAACTCCTGCATGTAGTGGGATTTGTCCCTCAGACAGAGGAGTTTAAGAACAGCCTGTCATTTCCCCCTGGCTGTGCTCAAGTTGGTAGTGCAGGTCTTCCTGTGACCAAACTGAGGAGGTGGTAGAGGACAAAAAGTAGGAAGAGGGAACATGGACAGATAAACATCCAGCAATACTAGGTGGTGGTAGGACTAGAGGTAGAACGCCTTTCGGCTCTGTCCCAGCTGGAACTACATTTACCCAGTGGGCAGTTAGCGAGATGCAACGTCCCTGGCCGTGCTTACTGGTCTACGCATCGGTGGTTATGTGGACCTTGCCAATGAGGGCGTTGCGCAGTGCACACATGATTTGGTCAGCAACATGTTTGTGCAGGGCAGGGATTGCCCACCTGGAAAAGTAGTATCTGCCTGTACGACTCCACCAGCCCGAATGGCAGCATTTCAATGGTGAGTAATTTTGAAATGCTGCCATTCAGGATCATGGCTCGTGGGTGGCTAGGTTGGTTTCTCCTCTTTTTATAAAGGATTTGGGGGTTGGAAAGCTGAACACTTCTATGGGACGGTGTGGAGATGCTCGATGACTTGATGGGGTGGTAATGCTGGATTAGTCTGGATGTGCCAGTCAGGTTTTTTTGTCTTTTGAATGTTAGCTTACTGACCGAGCACTCCGCCCCCACCAGGTGGTGATTTT
Organism: Oophaga pumilio; assembly: GCA_009801035.1. Lineage (NCBI taxonomy): Eukaryota > Metazoa > Chordata > Amphibia > Anura > Dendrobatidae > Oophaga > Oophaga pumilio. The sequence continues at coordinate 32,632 of VIAB01015645.1, read as the reverse complement.
AATTACAGCAGGTCTCTACTTACCCATATATGCAGGCATTACTGACAGAGGTGTCCACATTCATCCAGAAATTCAGATAGGGCCTAATAGAGGTATGTTCACATAGGTCAGGGACTCACCAGACTTGAGACCACCTTGACGATGGTTGGTGGGCTTTTAATATTTGGCCAAATGTTATACTAAGCGTCTCAAATTTTTCCTTATACTCCAAAGCCATATTGCTATTCAAAATTTCATGTATTCCATATTGTCATGCTTTAGTATGTTAGAGTGCAACCTTTTCTCGTATGTTTTACATGGGGGTAGCACCCCTTGGTTTGCACCTAATTCACATTAGTCTGGATGTGCCAGTCAGGTTTTTTTGTCTTCTGTAAGCTGGTATATCTGATAATATAATGTATATTTGATATGTTTTATAATTCTGCTATATGGTGTAGTGTATTGTAAATATATATATTGCTTCATATGTCTTATAATGTATAATGCAATGTACATATGTTTAGAGTATTAAACAGAGGTATGGAGAGTGTAGGATTTAGATTAGCCCACTAGAGGGGGGACAATAGAATAGAGTAAGATAGGAATAAGTTAGGCCAATAGGATTTAGCAAGTTAGGATGGGCCAACTGGGTGTAAGTTATAGAGCTTCCTGAGTATAGTCAGTAGGGGTTGGGAGCCCGGATAGGACAGTTGAGTCTCGTAACATTTTAGCAAGGAACCCAGTCGTCCAGGGCCTATGGGCTGACAGTCACACGGTAGTGGGGGAATACAGGGCAGCATCAAGATGGTGGTAGCTAACTTCGTGGGAACAACCCTAAATGTCTGGGGTGAAATGGACGGGTCTCTCCTGAAGCGGGTTAGTCTGGCCAGTCAGGAAGATGTGGTACCAAAGGAGATGGTATGACCCTGCAATATTCCTGGAGGATTGAGGGACAGCACAGGGAAAGGAAAGGCTATACTCTGTGAAGAATCTTGCGTTGTTTCTGTGACTAAACCGGACGAACTGTGTAAAGAACTGAGTAAAGTTGTTTTGTTGGAACTGGATATGGACTCTGACTGTCATTGCATGGTACTTAAAAGAAGAAGGCCCCAGCAGACCGAAGTGGACTCTGATGTGCAAGTAAGTGAACCACCAAGTGCACAACAGAAGGGACAATGTGTTTATGTGATGGAGGACCAAGGTGCGCCAGAGCAGCCACTGTTAGCCACGACTACTAAAGCCCTGGTTCCCGTTACACAGTGACACCACTGCCTCTTCCTGTGAGCTTCCCATTCCTCTGTTCATTACACTGGCGCAGATGCCTTCCGCCCTGTAACTGTCCTTGCACATTCTGACGCACCTTCATCAGCCACTTCCAGAAACTTGTCCCAACACAGTGTTCAGTTGTCTCTACTCCAGGCCTTGGAATGAAAAAGAAAGTTCCCAGCCACCCACTCACAGGCCCAAATGCTAAATAGAAAAATTTCCAGCATTTCCAGGCTAATTGCCATGGAAATTTTGCCATTTAGGCTTGTAGACAGGGAGGATTTCCACCAGCTCATGGCAGCAACCGTCTCTCGGGACTCGGTTCCCAGTCACCACTATTTCTCCCAGTGTTGCGACCCCGTCTTCTACCAGCACGTGTCCAGGAACATCAGCTATGCCCTAACTAACGCACTTACTGGAATTGTACATTTAAAGACCAAAATGTGGACAAGCATTTGTGTCCAGCGACCCTACATTTCCATGATGGCACACCGGGTGAACATTGTTTAGGCTGGGGCAGAGTCACACCCTGGCACGTCACATGTTCTACCGATGCCAAGGAATGCTGGCCTTACTTCTATCAGGGTTTCCTCCACCTCCTACACCAGTTTCTGCACCCCCTCCTGCTCCTCCTCATCCTCCATCTCTGATCTGGTACTTCAGAGCACGTTGTCCACATCAGCTGGAAGCATTGCAGCACTGCCTCAGCAAAGTGGCAACAGGCACTGCTGAAGCTGTTTTGTCTAGGAAACAAACCGCACAATGTGGCAGTTATTGAAAGGCATAACAGACCAGACAGATCTGTGGCTCTTGCTGCTGAACCTCCAACCAGGCAAGGTCGTTTGTGATAATGGCTGTAACCTGGTGACAGCTGTGAAGCTTGGCAAGCTCACACATGTACCATGCTTGGCCCACATGCTAAACTTGGTGGTTCAGCAGTTTCTGAAAACCTACCCAGATTTACTAGTTTCTTGTCAAGGTAAGCCGCATCAGCTCCCATTTCCACAATTCGCCTACATCTGCTGCAGCTCTGGCAGTACTGGCAGCAGTGAATGTAAGAGCCAGCTTACCAACTGGTGTGCAACATCACCACTCACTGGAACTCCTCAATGCACATGCTGGCAAGGCTTTGTGAATAGCACAGGCTAGTTGTGAAATACCAGTTCCAAACCAACTGTCATTATTCTAGGCAGCCTCCGCATATAACAACTGAAGAGGGGATATGGATGTCTGACATTTTTGCGGTTCTCCAAGACTTTGACGACTCCAAAAAGATGGTGAGCGGCGATGATGCCCTAATAAGTGCAACAATTCCGCTTCTGTGCCCACTTAAACAGTCACTGCTCACAAAGCTGAAGCTTTGCATGCAGACCAGGTGGAGATGGAAGAACACATTAGACAGGGAGATACTACCCAGCCAAACCTCATCTGCTCAGTGTGGATTGGGTAACAATGAGGAGGTGGAGGCTGAGAAGGTGGAGGAATAGGAGCTGGTTGTTAGCACAACAGAGGCTTGTACCCACAAAAGATTTGTTGCGTCTCTCCTACATGGATTGGGCTGAGGAGGGGAATGAAGAGGAAAAGATGGAGGAGGAGGAGGAGTTGAAGAGTAGTCATCATGGTGGAGACAGGCAACTTTATGTACTGTTGCCTTTCCTGTGACCCTCGCATTACATTCATCTTGGCCAAAAAAGAGTACTTGTCGCTCACCCTGCTAGATCCATGAAACAAGGAAAACCTTATGTCTCTTGGTCCTGAGATGGAGAGATCTACTAAAATGGTGCTATACCAGAAGGCTATTGTAAAATATGTTGAAAGAAGGCCATTGTAAAATATGTTGAAAAAGTTTTCACCAGACATTATCGGTAGTAGGCAAGCCTCCTTGCCCAACCAAGGAAGAGAGGAGAGGGAGACACACACCAGGTACAGAAGAGGCAGGGGTACACTGTCAAAAGCCTGGGTCAATTTCATGACACCCTCCCAGCTTTTATTCCCTGATGACCAGGTATTTTTTACAATGAGGATAAAGTTTTTAAATTTGGTCAATAATATCTGACCGACAAAACCAGTGTACTCCCTAATTCCTCTGCGACCTTTAACTATTGGGTCTCAAAGCTGGACACCTGGCATGAACTGTCCCTCTATGCCTTGGAGGTGTTGTGCTGCCTTGCTGCTAGTGGTTTTGTCTGAGCGGGTTTTTAATGCTGCCAGGGGTCATAACACACAGGTGTTTTTGGCTGTCAACAGAAAATGCTGACAGGTTCACTCTGATAAAAATGAACAAAGCCTCAATTAGCCCCACTATTTCACACAGAAGATAACAGCAGCACATAAAGTGTTTTTAATCTTCAATATTTGAATGATCACTACTAGTTGTTGCCTTCAAGGGTCTATGGATGACTGTATTACCCTCCTTATGACTTTTCCCTGGCTTTGCATTTTGTGCAAACCCTTTATGAGTGTAGGAGTATGTCAACTACACTTTCAAAATATTTTAATGATGCCTGCAAGTTGATGACTTGGATGACCCTCCCTTCTTGGTTTTAAACTGTAGGCAAAACCTTTATGAGTGTAGAAGTTCCACAACTACACTTTCTTAATTTTTTTATGAGGCACTGAAGTTGGTGCCTTCAAGGGTGTATGGATAATAATAATAATTTAATTTCTATAGCACCAACATATTCCGCAGCACTTTACATTATAGAGGGGTCTTGTACAGACAATAGACATTACAGAATAACAATAAACACAGATCAAAACAGATACCAAGAGGACTGAGGGCCCTGCTCGCAAGCTTACAATCTATGAGGAAAAAGGGGAGACACGAAAGGTAGATGGTAACAATTGCTTTCATTGTTCGGACCAGCCATAGTGTACGAATCGCGTGTTCCTGTAATGCTGCATGAACCAGTTAACAGCCAAAGTATGTAACAGTACAGACACAGAGGGCTATTAAATGCATAAAGCGTGTGAGAACATGATGCGAGGAACCTGATTATGGTAAAAATGTGACCTCCTTATATTTTTTTTCTGGCTTTGCACTGTGTGCACAGCCTTTGTGATTGTAGGAGTACCACAACTACACTTTCTTAATATTTGAATGCGCCACTACATTTGGTGCCTTGAAGGGTGTATGGATGACCCTACTTGTAATTTTTTGCAGGCTTTGCACTCTGTGCAGAGCTTTTATGAGTGTAGATGTACCACAGCTACACTTTATTTACAATATTCGAATGAGGCACTACAGTTGGTGCTTTCAAGGGTGTATGGATGACCCGGCTTGTAATTTTTAGCAGCCTATACACTTAGTGCAGACATTTTATGAGTGTGGGAGTACCACAACTACACTTTGTTCACTATATTTGAATGAGGTAACATAGTTGGTGCCTTCAAGGGTGTATGGATGAACATGCTTGTAATTTTTGTCAGCCTTCGCACTTATTGCATAGCCTTTATAAGTCTAGAAGTACCACTTCATGACAATTTTAACAAAATGTTTGTGAGGCCCTCCTTTATGTCTAATACAGGGTGTATCCGAGTCCCCTTCCATCACGCTTTTGACAGTTCCTGCTTCCTTCATAAATTATGCTAACATTTCCAATTTTTTAGAAAGATTTCAATTTTGATTTACTTAATTTTTTTTAATCATTTTTAAATTTTGCCCTACATACAAGTCATTATACAGGAAACAATGCTTATTTTTTTTCTTGTAAAATCCAGTTTCTCGTCAATTTTGTTTTATTGTCAGTACTTAAAGTGGAGTAAAAGAGTGACACCATTGCTCTCAGCAGCAATCTGGGAGTCAGAAATGCTTCCAGGGATCTTCCCCATGCTGTTCTCTTTCCATTCAGCACTTTTTCCATCCATTTCAACATTTCACAGTCCTCTTTGTAGGGTCTGCATGAAAAATGCTCAAAACGAGCATCCGAGCATTAGGAACTGCTCGGTTCTAGTAGAGAGCATTCGAGCAATTTAGTGCTCACTGCTCGCTCATCCCTTTCAGTTTCCTGATAATCTTTTTTTTCCTCACTGGTGGCTAAATTATCTGTAGTTAAGAATCAATGCTCCCTTACTGTAATAGAAATCAACTCTTAATATGCTGACTTCCTGGTAAAACACTTGTGTCATACACAGTAGCCAATCAGAGGAGGTAGAGCAGCACAATGGGGGAGACAGCAGCAACCTGGACCAATGATGAGACAGGAGGCGTGTCTTAGACTTCTTTAGTCTCCCTATAGACACTGTACCTGAGCTGTAGTCACATATAATAGCTCTGTCCCAATGAACCTGAGCTAAAAAGCATCATAGCAGCCAGAAGTGTGAAAAATAGATTCTGTGGAAAATAAATAGCAATTAAACATCACATATGATAAGTACAAAAAGGAGGAAAAAATATCAGCTCACCACTAATACAAGAAATGCCAAAAGGTGAAAGGTGTAAGCTATGCACGGAAACTCTGTGCCAGTATCCTCGAGCCGCAAATAGAAATAGAAGAAAATTGTAATTCAGCATAGCAAAAATAGTGAAAAATATAATATTTAATGAATATTTGTCTCCAGTAAAATAGATATTTTAATAGATTAATTTTAATTAGATTAAAAAATCTAATATGAAAAAAAATATATGCAGTCTTACGCGTTTCGGTCTGCTAAGAATCCTTAGTCATAGACATGCCAAGTCCATATAATAAATGCAATAATTCCTGAGAAACTGGACATCCCCCAGGAACACAATCTCATCATTTTAGGTGAAGACACACAACCCAGGTATTTTTGAAAGTCACTAAAGTTTTTATGACCCACAACCACTTAGTAAATAGGCCAATATCCTTATACTTTCATTAGTTCTCACATGCTGCTTTATGATATGCGGATTTTGATATACATGGTGCCGACTCCCACAAAGAGTTTTATAGCATTTGATTAATTGAATGTTTTAACTATACCTAAAGGGAGTTGAGAGTCCCCCATGGTGAGTGTTAGATTTTGCTTTGCTCCAGTTAAAAATGGTAATATATTTTCTGGGTCATGGCCGAGATGAATGTTTAATTGAGTTATTATACTATTTGCAAACTGAAGTCATTCATATTGCTCTACAAGATTTATTTGCTTTTCAGGTTTTCTTGGTGGATTAGCAGGAACAAATGCACTCCCTCTTTACTGCAAATCCCTGAATGACTTTTTCATTGCCCGTAGAGGCAATAAGAACTGTTTTTGCTGAGGACATCGGTTATAGTGAGTGAAAGCAATTACAGCTGGCATGGGAGTTCTGGCAATGGCAGAAGTGGCGGTTGCCCTAGGTAAGTCAACACTTTTTTTCATGTTATGGTGCCTTGCTGAGATGAGAACGAACCTGATGCTTAGAGTTTTAACTCTTGGCAGGGTTATCAGTTGCAAATCTCAGCAAAATATCACCTCCATTGGGTACTGCAGTACAGCAGGTTGGCATTAGCAAAAATTATCAGGAAGGTAACAATTGGCATTAAAGGGATATTTTTTATTATAGACATTTGTGGCAAATAGGTCACATATTCCAGACAATGTATGAGCAACAGGGGTCTAACTTTTGCCACCCATTTTGTACTATGCTGTTGCTCCGAATTTAGCATTTTGTTTTAGTTCCTGCACTCTCCATTCCTGAGATATGGCCCACTTTTCCTTGACAATCTAGCTTAGTTAGAGAAGGGGGTTGTGGTCCTTAAGAAGACACTTACAGAGAAAAGTTGTGGATCACTTCCCCTTGGCTAACAAGACTAGATTCATATAGAAGGAGAAGGTCCGTATCTCAACAGAGAGATGCAGAATAAAAAAAAAACAACGTCAGATTCGGGAGAACTGCAGCATTTGCACAAGAAAAAAAAATTACATGTTCATGGCAAGTGATGGATACTCATTAGACAAAGCAGTATAAG
>VIAB01015644.1:45026-55609 GCA_009801035.1 Oophaga pumilio | reverse complement strand
CCTGCTGTGTGCTCCTGAGCTCTGAGAACCACTATCTCTCCACCTGGGCACCTGCTCTCTCTCCAGGGAGCGTGTGAGTTTCCTGGGATGAGCAATGGAGCAAAATTCCAGGCTTCTGTTTCCCGGACCAGGCCGGCAGGGGTGGAGGGCCGGAGAAACCAGCAACCGGCAACCGGCCTGCACATCAGAGAACTCGGGGATGAGACGCTCTACCAGAAGTTGCAGCAATGTGGCTCCTACTCCCCTCAGTCTTCAGAAACCCAGAGAAGCCACAAGGCTTCCAACATGGAGGAGAATCCTGCAACCGTGCAAGATAGCGGTCTTTACGGAGGAAAGCCGAGTTCTCACGGAGGTGAGGCCGACCTCACTGAGGAAGGTTGGGGGCTGCAGAGACCCTGCAAGTCTGTGTCCACCTATGGCTCTCGGGTCATGAGCCACCTCCATGAGTATGAAGACGCAAGTAAGACCATCAGGAGGCTCTGGGAGGAGCTGCGCTGCACTAGCGCCAAAGCTGCAGGTTCCTCCAAAGCCAGGAAGAATCAGCTCCAGGCAGAGGTAAAGAGACTGAAGCATGAAATAAATGAGCTGGAGGTAAGTAAGGCTTTTATAAAAGAGAAGAGTGGTCCCTTCGAGGAAAAACTAATGAATGAGGACAGATTTAGAGAAATGGCTGCTAACAGAGAGCAAAGGCATATGGGGCTGCAGCCTGAGAGCCAGGTGGATGATGATGATGATGATGAGGTTGTCCAGCAGAAATCCCCACCTGGCAGCCTGCAAAGTCACCCGCAGGCCATGTGCAGCGAGCTCCCTGCAGGACAGGCAACATTGACATCTGGGCGCAGTTCTGCCGGCTCTGGGGATGACTGTGACAAAAGCGGCCAGGGAGGGGCTCTAATGGTGGAGATTAAGCTCCTGGAGTCCCCAGTGTGCCTTCAGAACTTCCATCTTGGTGATGATTTACCGGAGGAGGCACCTGAGGGGCCAGAAGAAAAAGGCAAAGAAGACCACCAAGCCAAAGCTGCAGGAAGCGGTAAGCTATGTTTATGCAAAGATGAGGGGAGATTACAAAGCACGGTAGCGAGGCGCAGAGCTCCGTCTCTGCTTGTAGTAGCGGCGACGTAGCAGGAGATGCATCAGCCAAGAGGCTGGACAGTGAGGGCAGCCCGGCGGTGGGCGAACAGTCAGGCCACAATACTGTGCTGCGCTCCTCAGTGGGAGGGGTGAGAGTCCCAGTGTCGGGGGCAGTTCCGGTAGCCCTGGTACCCCTGAATGCCGTTGCCGCTGATCTCTTAGTTGAGAAGCGGCGGCAGTGTGAGGGGGTTGCCGGGGCTGGGAGTTCTGGTCCTCCCAAAGTCCTATTCTGTGTTAACGCCGCTGGTCAACAAGATACTGATATAAAGGATCAGCGGCGCCTCACAGCAGCAAAAGATCAGCAGCGTCTGGTATCAGCTATGAATCAGCGGAAATTACCAACTGATGATGCGGAGTGCACACGTAAGACCAGGGGTGAGGTCTCCAGTTCTGTGGAGGAGACTGAGCCCCTTGTGCCTGATGATGTGGAGGTCAAAATGTCACCCCCTGTTGTCACTGGTCCAGCAGGAGTGAATGTGGTGGGGGGGTATGAATGAGGAAACGTCTTTCTCTAGTGGTGTGGTTGCTGGTTTGGTGGATGGTGAGGGGGTTATGGAGGTGGGTAATAGTAATACTGTTGGTGTTGATGTGGTCACTGGTCCGGTTGTCCCCCCAGTGGTAGCAGCACCCATCAGTAGTTATGCTGCTGTCACCTCTGGGGAAAATAGGGCGTCCTCCTCGTCTCCGGGGACCGCATGTTGCAGCAGCGTCTCCTGGAGACTCTAAAGAATGGGGAGAGATCACTAATGGTAGAGGGTCGAGAGGTTGATCTATCCTTCTGGATATAGAGGCATGGACTTTGGGCCTTCTGAGAGCAAAAAGGGGGGGATGCAATGTGGTCCCTCCCAACAGCTAGGCCGGGTAGTGTACGTAGGAATGTGGTCCGTCTTCGGTGGAGGGGCAGTGATGCGTGTCCTCCAAGGTCTAAGGTTGTGGAGTTCCTGCTGAAGATAGACTTCAGGGCGATTGACATCAATGCCTTATGTGGTGTAGTGACTAATGTGGCACCTAGGGGGCGCTGTATAAGTTGCTCAAATTATGCATGGAGGCATGAGATGGATGGGAAACCAGTCCCTGGTATGGTGCTAAATGGAAAGTATGTGTCGCAGAGCTATTCTGTGCTGTAGGTCAGTAATGTTGTTCTGGGACTTGTAGTCCCATAAGAGTTCTGATTATTGTTAAGGGTGAACCTACAGGGTTAGCTTGTGAGCTGGGTGGGACATGCTAACCACAGATACACCGCCCACTGGTGGTGGGAGAATGAATGTTGCAATCTGGTGATGGTATGTGTTGTGAAGGACCTGTGATGAGGTCATGAACAGGTTATCGGACCATGTGCTTCATGCCTTAGCTGGGGGAGTGGCTACAGGTATGAAAGACAGTGTTTGGCACATGGTGAGGAGATTGAGTTGAAGACTGAGAAGTCTCTGGAAGTCTGGCTTAGACAGTGGAGAGTGTGTCCTGCACAGGGCTGCCTGGAAGGTCTGTCAGTGTTGGAAGATCCTGGGATTGGATCGGATTTCTGGAAGCACGTGGTGAGACTTGGAGCTTGGTAGCCGGGGTGTTGGACGGGGGTCCTGAATAGCACCCGGACAGGACACAGGGTTGTGCGGAGCCTGTGACCTTCCCACACTGAGAACCACGTGGTTCTGTTGAGGAGCTTGGCTGGAGTTAGCCTGGAAGTGTGACTTTCTGTTACAGTGTGTCAGTGAGCACCGGAAGCGAGTTCCAGACCACCCGGGATGGCACCTGGCGGTCCCTGCTGGCCTGCAGCCACTTAGTCAAGCCCGTCCCATGCAAGGGTGCGTCTGGGAACAGTGATATTGAAAGCTGAAATGCATTTATGTTTTGTGATGTTTTATTACCTGGTGTTAAAGAGACAGTAAAACATTGATTTTTGGACTTAAAGCCTGTGTGTTGCCTCATAACTGCGGTCCGGCCCTTGCCTACCAGAGCGGATCCCTACACTTGATACATCCATTTTCCACGCCAGAGTTTGATGTCAGCTTTGTTTGGTCAGAGGTGCTTGAACTCTTCTGGTCGAATTATGAGTTGGCAAAAAATGAGCCCGGCTGGCGAGACTTTGCCATTCAGGCGGTGTCTCGCCAAAACCAATTCAAGAAAGTGACAGTGATGACTTGTAATGATTTGCTTTCTTGTTATGACATCATGACATGGCTTGGCCGGTATGGAGAGGTCGTGGAGATGCCAAAGAAAAAACGTGACGAGTTTGGTTTCTGTTCGGGGGCCTGGATGTTTATGGTAAAACTTAAGCGCTCAGGTGGTACGGTTGCCCACATTCCATCATCTGCCTTCCTGGGCAGGGATCGTATCCTGGTCTTCTACCAGTGGCAACCGAAGGTCTGTCACAGGTGCGGTGACCCCACACACTTCAGTGCAAAGTACACTGTGAAGAAATGTGCATTGTGCGAGGATATCGGCCATCTTGCTGCATCTTGTGTGGAGATTAGGTGCCACCTATGTGGTGAGTTAGGTTACCCATTCAGCCATTGTCCTCGCTCCTTCTCTAATGCAGTTGTGACTATGGTGGGAGAATGCCGTGAGGCTGATTCTGCTGGGGAAGGGACTAGCAGAGGTGAGAGAGCTGAGGGGCCAAGGAGGAAAAGCAATAAAAAGACGCCTGCCCAGCTGAGGCTTCTAGACAAGCGCAGGCAGGAGAGGAATCTAGGTGAGCCCCTGGTCAGGAGGATCCACAGGGAGGAAAGCGCCATTTCCTCAGAATCCTCCCAGTAAGAAAGTATGGATGAGAATAATAGGCAGTGGTGAGAGGACAAGTGTAAGCTCGGCACCAAAAAGAAGAGAAAGATAGGAGATAAAACATCTTCTCTCGCTCTGACCAAGGTACTTAAGGAAGGAAAAACTGACTCCTATCTGGTTGGTCTTTCTAACCGGTTCCAAGCCCTTGATAACATCTCTTCCTCTGAGGAGGAATATGAGGGTGAGTTTCCGGCTTCGGTGGGGTTTACAGTGGGTGACGAGTTTCCTTCTTCTGGGAATGTAAGGTCCTTGGAGGAAGGGACTGGCCCAGAGTCTGGATACAAGGACGATAAAAAGAAAAAACATGTGGGAATGGACACCTCTGTGTCATTAAAGTGGGGGAAGGATTCCTCCTCTGAAGCAAAGGATAAGGGGATTGCGAAGAAGAAAACCATCTAACTCAATCAACAATGATGGCGGTACCCACTCCGTTGACACTGGCGTCCATTAATGTCGACAGCATAAAGTCAAATACAGACAGATTTGCAGCCTTTGATTTTCTCAGCCGGGTTGAAGCTGACATTTTCTTTTTGCAAGAGACCAGGCTGCCAAACATGGCAGACGTGTTTAAAGCTAAGAGGGAGTGGAGACCGTTGCCCTCCTATTGGTCTCTTGTGGCCGAGCCGTATAGCGGAGTGGCTGTTCTTTTTACCGCATCTGTGGAATGCTGACGGGTTATTGAGTTAGAAATGGGGAGGTGCCTGATCTTAGATGTCCTCATAAAGGGACAAGAGCTCCAGCTCATTAACATCTATGGTCCACAATCTAAGTGAGACCGGAAGTGTCTCTTTATGAGGATCAAGCCCTACCTTTTTATAAGTCGGCAGGTTGTCTTTGGAGGGGACTTCAATACTGTCACGAGGCCCCGAGATTGAGGAGGTACCAGAGACAAGCTGACTTATAATAGCATCGCCCTTAATAGTATAGTGAGGCTCACCTGGTGGATGTCCACATTCGGAACACCTAAGGCTATGTGGGGTTCATCTATCATAAAGGAAACTGTAGGTCCAGAATAGACAGGTTTTATTTAAAGGAGGAAGCTGTCTCTTCAGCAGTGTATGTTGTTGAGGTGGAGTTCTCCGACCACTGTTTAATTTTGCTTTCTCTGAATGTTACAGAGACCCTCCGGATGGGAAGAGGCTTTTGGAGGCTCAATTCGTCTCTTTTGGAAGAAGCGTAGATAAGACAGTCCTTTGAGGATTTTCTTCAGAGCCAGATACCCTTACTGGATCTTTGTAGTAGTAAGTCAGAGTGGTCGGAGATGTTCAAGAAAAGGGTGGCAAGATTCTTCCGCCAGCTCTCGAGCCTCAGGAGTCTGAGCAGGAACCAACTGTATCAGGGTCTGAGGAGGAAACTCGAACATCTTGTCTCAACTGGAGATAGAAGCGAGGAGCTCTCCAGAGTGGAATCTTTGCTTATGAGGTGTCAGTACGATAGATACACATCTTTGGTTTTTGAGAGGGATTACGGGAAGAACCGCTCGCCCGACCCTTACAGAAACTGCAAGATGTCAGTGAATAGTAAAGTAGCGCGCAAAATGTAACGCCTGGCAGTGCAATATACCTGGGAACCCGTTGGCAATGTGTGGATCCACCTCTAACGTGCCCCGACGCGCGTTTCGGAATTTCTTTCTTCGTCAGGTGTTACATTTTGCGCGCTGCATGGTGCTTTCTATTTGGTGATGCATTGGTGACAGCGGCAGCAGTATTGTGTCACACATGGGTTGCATTTGTTTATGCATTCAGCGAACTGGTAGCATTATGTCATGATTTTTTACACAGTTATATTGGCACGCAGCATTTTATGATATTATATTATTATATTGTCAGCACGTGGTGTGCATATTTTGGCACATCAGATTCAATTTTTTCATTGTATAGTACATTTTTTTGTTTTTACATTTTTTGGCACATACACTGATATAATTGTATTTTGTTATTATTGAATAATTTTATTGTGATTTATTTATTCACACTCTTTTTATTGTTGGTACAATTATATACACAACAAATTATTGTTTTTCAATATTCTATATATACTCACAATCATTGATATGGTGGTTTGATGTTTTACGGCTGCATATGCACTCCCATTGTGATGTATTGAGCATTTTTCAAGTTATTCATGCATGTCTTTACCTGGTTAATTATGTTTGAACCCTAGCACATTAGGCTATCTATTGTGTGATTCCCCTTTTTTTGTATATATACCTTTTAAGGTGTTTTATATATTTTTTATATTGTCTGTGCACTATAGTTTATTCTTTTCAATAAAGTATTGCATATTATACTCCATTGCCTGCTGGTGATCTTTGATTCCTACCTGTTGGTGATCCTTTCCCCTACTCTCTATTTCCTACGCACCTGGGTGTATTTAGTGGATCCGGATGGTCAGCCATCCACATTTGGGAGTTGTTGCACAATTAGGTGTGTGAATTTAACATCATTATTATTCTCTTTATGAGATTATAACAGTTTGATTCAAGCAAATATTATTGATACAACTTCTCCTTTAAGTATTATGTTTGGTTCCTGTTAGACATCCAATAAACATGCGGGGATTGCCTGCCAGTCACTGTAATGCTGCAGCCATCTTCGTTGTGGCATTTCTGTGATTGGCTGGCCGCTTAACATCATCAAGTCTTGTAAGACCCGGTATGCCATACTCGACACAGTGTATCAACCGAAACAGGCAATGTAGGGAGAGGTGCTGCTGGCCTAGGTACAGAGTTGTAGCTATGTATAGGCAGGGATTCAACACCATTAATATTTATTTCAAGTGCTACAACAGCCCTTATTAGGGCTAATTATAATCAATATTCATACTGCTGATAGCAGCACTCATGGGGAGATTGTGTCAAAGGGATACTGTAGGACAGGATAGGGTTAATTGTAAGTCCTTTCTACTGCAACTCATACCATAAACCCTTGTCAGGGCTAATAATATTCTTTTTGCTCTCAATCCTGCTATTGTTCTTAGCAGGGAAATATTATACACCATTTATACTGCGCCAGTTGTGCATCAAAAGCATAGAGCCAGACCTGGTTGGTTAGAAATAGCATTGTTATATTGCTACTGCAGTGTAACAAGACCATCTGAGGTGGGCAAATTTTCCTGCTGATACTACTCCTGCAAAATTTTCTCAAAAGGAATATATCGTATGAAATTTATAATGGACAAGGTGTGCGGTAGGGGACGGGGACGTGGGCGTGATGCTGATTGTTGGCACAGTGGCCGAGGACGTGGGCAAGGTGAAACTGTGCCTGCTGTGTGAGCACAGCAAACACACACATGTCGATCTATCTTCCTGTCCCACTTTGTAGGGGGACACGGAACAACACTCTTGAAGAAATACCAGTGTGAAAAGGTTGTTGGATGGATGGTAAATAATGCTTCCAGTCAGTTTGCCAGCACTACCCTGTCTTCCACACGGTTCAGTCCAGTAGCCGTGATTCTGGACCATATAATCCTCACCTTGATCCTCGTTCCTCCCACCATCCCAAGTGCCAGGAGACAAGTGTTTCCACACTTGGACACTCTGAAGAGTTGTTCACATTTCCATTTATAGACTCTGGCCTCTCACCCTGCCCGTTTCAAGCTGGATATGAGATCACAGGTGGTAATGCTCAAGTATTTGAGCAGCCACTGTCACAAGAACGCGATGATGGGAAAGTGCAATTACTGTTGCAAGAGGTGGATGATGATGAGACACTATTGCCAGCAAGTGGTGTTGTTATGTCAGCATCTCAAGAGGTGGACCAGGGTAAGCTGAGTCCTGACACTTTGAAACTGTTGAGTGAGGGCAGGCTGTTAACTCTCTGAGGACTCGCGTTCAGTTGCTGAACCGGCAGAATTCTGCTCACTGGGCCCCATACGCCAGTAAGAGCAGTAATGCCCTGATGGCAGCTCTGACTGTTCCCACAAAGCTGGAAACTACAATTGTCCACAATGTCTTAAGATTTCCCATGATGAAGTTACTGCTGTTCCTTACACTTCTCAATAATATCACTCACAGGTGATGGGGGAAGATTCAGGTGGAAGAAATGTCATGAACGGACTTGTAACGCCGGTGGTTCCGAGGGAGAGAGGCCAGATGTTATACACTGTGGGCACTGGAGCCAGTTGAGAAGACGTGAGGATCAATACTTTCCTCCATATAGTATATGACATAGATATTTGATAAGCCGATATATAGGAAAGCAGACATATAGAAAGCATTTTATTCCTATTTCCTATCTATCTAATCTTTTTGTCCGGAACACCGAGTGTAGACGAGTGACTACTAATTACCCTGCTGTGAGTCACCGGTCGCCTTCAGCCTCAGCATCCACAGTATGATCTTACTTACTGACGGTTTTTATGGATGACAGTAGATATGTAATTACTCAATCTCCATATTCTTAGAAGGACGTTTCAAAATAGAAACCACAAGAAGCGGAAGGCCGAGTACCGAGCCCGAGAAGCAGCTGAGCTGTGAGGAGCCTGTTTATGCCAGACATACATTTCATATTAGTAACTGGACTGGCACTGGCTGTGATGTCTGTGGGGCCGAAGTACTTAATCTGTTCACGATCATTTATTGGCAGAAGAATTTATAAACTCAGAAGAACATTTTGAGGTTGAGGACACTTTTCAACCTGAACCCCCATAGATGTTACCTCTGGTGTTGACTAGACAAATGGCAGGTGACTAACTCCTCCAAAAAGTCATCTCTAAAGAGAGCTGTTTTCTTCTGGATTCTACGGGTCCGTTATAGAGGATCCATTGGTAATTTAGTGTGCCAGTATGACCAAGGACCAACAGAAGCAACTTGGACCTGACAGGTTTTACTTCCTCATGCCATGCTTGCCAACAGTCTTGATTTTGTTTGGCTGCCATTGAGGAATTCCCTGGCGAGTGCAGCTGGCTCGGCTACCTTTGAGGAAAGCACTGGCGAGTGCAGCTGGCTCGGCTGCCGTTGAGGAAAGCACTGGTGGGTGCAGCAGACTCGGCTATCGTTGAAGGAAGCACTGGTTGGTGCAGCAGGCTGAGATGCTGGGACCTGAGAACTGACAAGCGTGTTAGGAACAAACTCACAACATTGCACAGGCACCTCCATGTTGGAGGAGGCGCTTTAAATAGTAAGAGATCTCCAACTATTGGCTGAGGACACTTAAGAGGAATGGCGCGGCCCCTTTAAAAAAGAAGTGTGCACGCATGCCCGCTCTAAGCACAGTGCTTGGAGACCTGCTAGGAGTGCACACACCCCGGGCAGCAGCAGACCCAGAATGAGCATGACTGGAGCATCGGCGGTGAGTACGCTGATGTCTCTGCAGGGAGAGAGGGACTGCAGGCAGAGATTCGGGTGCAATGCAATGTTTATGGGGGCAACTGAGGCTAAGAATAATGCACTCGCTAACTGACACTGTGTTGGGGCAATGAGTGGCTCTAATATATTTTATGTTGTTGTAACAAGGTGGCACGGGGTGGTAGTTATGGCCAAGTCCGCTTAAAGCAACAGTCCACGAGCACCCCAGCTCCTTGCACATAAAACAGAACAGATGCAAACCCAGGCGATTTACCTCTTCCCCACAGTCACTGCAGCAGGGGCAATCAGGATCCAGGGACACAGTTTTAATCCAACAGGGAAGTAATTTATTGTAGAATAAAAGAACTAGAAAAAGTAGAAGCAGTATCAGGTGAACTTCCTGCTCTTTCCCTAGTTCCCTTCACTGCCGTATCAGCGGCAGCAGCGGCAGCAGCAGTAATAGTAACAGTCCTTAAGCCGACTTCTGGATGCTTATAGTCCTCGGTGGGGCACAACTCAATCCCAGTGCCCGCTTCACTGCCCATGGGTCCGGGGCAGCAGTCTCTACCCCCTCCTAGGGTTTGGCGAGCTCCCGGTCGCTGCAGAGCACCTTGCCCTAGGCAAGCCTGCACAGGCACTGACTAGAACAGGAACTTCCTGTTCCTTTTTGGGGCTATTAACCCAACCCCCTTGGTTAACCCCTTCCTGTGCCTGCCTCTAACATGTGCACAGCAAACATAGCAGGTACAACACATTTCCCAATACATGTTAATAACAGTGCAAAACAGAGGACATCACTGCACATAAATTACAAGATAATATACACATCAACAGGTTACATACAGTAAAACAATGCAAACATAGCACTCCAATAGTATTAATACACAGGAACACCATCCAGGTATCGCATAAAGTGCACAGGACCAGCTCAAAGGAGAGAGGGGAAGACAATGAGGCCCTCCGCCATCTCCTTACATTGTCACTTTACCTCTGACACTGATTATGGAGGTTCTCTCTGTTTATAGGTCCACCTTTGGACTTTTAATGACAGTGGTCTCGTAGCTAATATGAAGATATGATCATTATTTGAGGAACAGACTTTGGAGCAAATAAAATGTCCTCAAAGGCAGGTCTCTAACATTGCATAGAATATGGCACCTAGTTATGGACATGGCCTGGTGTCGCATGAAACAAGACACGTAGACATGGAAATGACTTTGGATTGCAGGGAGCATGGCACGTAGATGTAATACCATAGTCGGGGGGTGGACTCATCAGCGCTATCCGTACTCACTGCGCTGGCAACTGCTTCATCCCTGGTGCTGTCACGATCCACTTTGGGATCTGTGTCTATCAGCCATATCCTCCTTCTTCTCCTCCCGCTTCC
>VIAB01015643.1:2861-13093 GCA_009801035.1 Oophaga pumilio | reverse complement strand
ATACCCCATATGTGGGGGGAAAATACTGTCTGGGCACATGCAAGGGCATGGAGTACTGTTTGACTTTTTTTTTAAAACAAAAATTGCTCCATTCAATAACAGATGCCATGTCACCTTTGGAGAGCATGTCATGTGCCTTAATAGTTGAAACCCCCACAATTGACCGCATTTCAGAACCTAGACCCATCATAGAATTTATCTAGGTGTGTGGTGAGCACCTTGAACCCCCAGAACCTTTGCTGAAGTTTATAACACAGAGCCATGAAAATAAAAAATAAAAAATTTTCCAACAAAAAAGTTCTTTTAGCCTCAATTTTTTTATTTTCACAAAGATAACAAGGGAAAATTGACCAATAATTTGTTGTGCAATTTCTCCTGAGTACACCAATACCCCATATGTGGGGGAAAACTACTGTTTGGGCACATGGCATGGCTTGGAAGGGAAGGAGCACTGTTTGAATTTTTGAACCCAAAAATGGCTGGAATCGAGAGCGGACACCATATCTCGTTTGAAGAGCTCCTGATGTGCCTTAAGAGTAGAAACCCCCCACAAGTTACACTATTTTAGAAACTAGACCCCTCAAGAAATATATCTAGATATGTGGTGAGCACCTTGAACCCCCAGGTGCTTCAGAGAAGTTTATAACGTAGAGCTATGAAAATAAAAAAATCACATTTTCTCATAGAAATGTTCTTTTAGCCTAATTTTTTAACTTGCAGAAGTGTATCAGGAGAAAATTCTCCATACAATTTATTGTGCAATTTTTCCTGAGTATGCCAATACTCCATATGTGGTTGAAAACTTCTTCTGAGGCACAGTTAAAAAATCATCAGATTTTGCTAGAACAGTCTGAGGGTGCCAGGTCACATTGGCAGAGCCCCAGAGGTGCCAGAACATCAAAGAAACCCCATAAGTGACATCACTTTACAAACTACACCCCTCAATAAATTCATCTAGGGGTGCAGTGAGCATGTTGACACCACATGTGCCTCACACAATTAAAATCATTGGGCAGTGAAGAAAAAATAATACAATTTTTACCTCAAAAATGTTGTTTTAGCCACAATTGTTTAATGTTTATAAGGAGTAATATGTTAAAATGGACCTCTCAGTTTGTTGTGCAATTTCTCCTTGTTGAGCCAATACCCTTCATGTAATAGGGAACTACTTTTGATTTTGAGGCAGAGTTTGTGAAGATCTGAGGTTATGAGATGTAATAATCACCTGGGCAGGTTAATGATTTAACTATTTTTTATTACTTACGTCCATGGTCTTAAAACAATTACACGTATATGGCCACAATTTAATGCCCCCAGTCTAAAAGATACCCACTCCGGGACCAGTAGTTCCACTGCCCCTATCTCAGGCGATACCCACTGTCTTCTAACTTTTCGTTGGTCAACAGCTTTTGTATCTCTTGCCAGTATAATCTGTATGAAGATAAGAATAATTTGTGGATCTCTCCAGCGCTGCTGTGTACAGAAGGCTTCAAATCTCAGCGATTCATTCAAGTGGTTTGAATGAATCGCTGAAATTTGAGGTCTTCTGTACACAGCAGCGTGGGAGATATCCACAAATTATTCTTATCGTCATGCTTTTTGGTTTTATGACCCGTGAATCCACAGCAGCTGTACAAATTATTTTTAAAGCATAAATCAGGTTAGTAGAATCTGACTATGAATTTAATTGTATGTCAGATAAGACCCTATTTGCGTTACATTCTAGCTAGGATTTTATCTAGTATAATCTGTAGTCACAGTCCATGTTCCTCCAGATGACTGATACCACTAACGTAGAACATGTATCCAGCTCCAGCCGACAACAACAGTCCTTAGGATAGTTCCTCAAATTCAGATGACAGATACCACCACTGTAGCATGTGTCAAGCTTTAGCCAGCAACAACAGTCCTTGGGATAGTTCCTCAAATCCTGACGACAGATGCCACAACTGTAGCACATGTATCCAGTTCCAGCCAACATCAAATCCTTAGGATAGTTCCTTAAACCCAGATGACATACCAAGCCCGTAGCACATGTATCCAGCTCCAGCCAGTAACAATAGTCCTTAAGATAGTTCCAGAAATGCAGAGGACACATACCGTGACCATAGCACATGCATCCAGCTCCAGCCAGCAACAACAGTCCTCATGATAGTTCCTCAAATCTAGATTACAGATACCATGACCCTAGCACATACTGTATATCCAGCTCCAGACAGCAACAACCCCTTAATTTCCTCCTCAGTGTCCTAAATACCTAAAGCTGCCAATCCAGCATTGAACCCAGACTTTGGGACTTCCCCCCCACAGCTAATTGTACATTGGCAGAGGTATTTTCCTGCGACAGAGCCCCATCACCCAAGACTGCAATTGAGACCCCCCCTGTGGTGACGGATCCACTGGGTCTACTACCCCCATCCACACAATGGGAATAGTGACTAGTAGAACAATGACTTAAATGAGGCTCATGAGACACTGATGATAGTAATGGAATGATTGCTTTACCTTTACCAATCTCGTGCCTGGCCTTATGTATACATAAGATCCAGCCTGCACGTCTTCCTCTGCTTGCTGTTAAGCCCCCGTCACACTAAGCGAGACTGCTAGCGAGATCGCTGCTGAGTCACAAGTTTTGTGACGCAACAGCAACCTCAGCAGCGATCTCGCTACGTTTGACACGTAGCAGCGACCAGGCCCTTGCTGTGAGATCGCTGGTCGTGTCGGAATGGCCTAGACCTTTTTTTGATCATTCTGGTCCCACTGGGTAGCATGCATCGGTGTGTTCGACACCTTAACAATGACCTCGTTGGCGACTCAGAACCGAGACACTATAGGCGACACATTGTTACACAGGTCGCTACGGGTCGCCATATCGCTGCTGCCTCGTTGGGAAGATCTGACTGTTTGGCATCTCACCAGCGACCACATAGCGACGCAGCAACGATCCCGGCCAGGTCGTATCGTTTTCGGGATCACTGTAGCATCGCTGAGTGTGACGGTACCCTTACTGAATGGAAACATCGATTCTTGAGGATGAACACATTCCAGGAGAGATTTGTGCACCTTAAACTGACAAGCAAGCAAATTTCTAATAAAA
Source organism: Oophaga pumilio (assembly GCA_009801035.1). Classification (NCBI taxonomy): domain Eukaryota; kingdom Metazoa; phylum Chordata; class Amphibia; order Anura; family Dendrobatidae; genus Oophaga; species Oophaga pumilio. The sequence goes on along the minus strand of VIAB01015643.1, from coordinate 9,996 downwards.
CACAACAAATATAAGATCGACATAACCGGTACTCAGTGCTGGAAAATGTCCGCATCCCTTAGAGCCGTGGACTCTGCTGTACATCTATTGGTCCAATATTCTTTAGTCCGTGGCCAACTCCTCACACAGTGCAAAGCTAAGAAGGGAAGGAGCGCCATATAGTGAAGATTTTACTGCTATGGTTTTCCGGTGCCATGACCAACTGGACGAGCCCCTGAGGTGCCAGACCAGCAGAACCCCTCATAAGTGACCCTATTTTACAAACTACACATCTCATAAATGTCATCTAAGGGTGTAGTGATCATATTGACACCACGAGTGCATCTCAGAATTTTATACCATTGGGCAGTGAAGAAAAAATAATTACATTTTTAACACAAAAATTTAGTTTTAGTCCCAGAGTTTATATTTTCACTTGAGGAAATGGGTAAAAATGGCACCAAAATTTGTCACACAATTTCTGCTGAACATGGAAATACCCCATATGTGGATTACAGTATGGAACAGAAGGAGCGCTACTTTCCTCCTGGTGCTCAGATTTTTCTAGAATAGTTTGCAAACTCCATATACAGAGCTTCTAAGTGCTAGAAGAGCAGAATACCCCCTAAAAGTGACCCTATTTTGGAAAAAATACCCATCCCAAACATGTGGATGATATATGTGGTTTAGGCACACTGTGGGGCTTAGAAGGAAGAGGGGCATTTGGTTTTGGGAAAGCAGAATTTGATGAATTTCTTTTGGGTTTGAGGAGCCATAGCGCTTTTCCAGAGCCTTTGTACTACCAGTTACGTGGAAGCCCCCTATATTTCCATTGACAGATGATGGACTTGAGTGGGGGTCTTTTTTTGTGGATTGATTTAAAGCTTTTGTAGGGAACATTTTACATAACATTTTGGATCATGTTCATCCTGTGCTCAACATTAAGCAGTAACATCAAGGTTTCCATCTAAATCTGCGAATGACGTGATTCAGATGAAACCCCTGAGGGATCCATTCACTATAATGAAGCAGAGTAGTTACTCTGGACTCCATCTGGTCTCTGTTCAGTGGTATCATTCTTTTCAGAAGTGTACAAAATTGTGGCCGACTGCGCTTTTATGCATGCCTAAAAAGACAGACACTGCTGGGTCATAGGCCAGACGACATCCACAGTGTCTTCATCTGCCTCATTATAGGGAATCTTCCACTGTGGGTTCCCTCAGAATCAAATATTTCAGAGATTTACACGGAAACCCCAGTGTAAGAGCTTAGCGTAGAGTGCAGGATATATGTGAGCCGAACCTTACTGCTAACTTTGGGAGGCAGAATAAACAAATAAGTAGTAGGTCAATAATTGGCTTTATTTATGTTTTATGCCTTTCCTTGTGCAGCACAAGTGATTAGACAATACAGCAATATCAGATTCATATTTTTTTTTACGTTTGGCTGCAGTCCCACTAAAAGACGCTTTTTTTGCAAAAACTAGTTTTTGCATCGCCATACAGTGTTTTGAGAGCTATAATGTTCCTATATTTCTGCTGACAAAGTAATTGGGGCTTGTTTTTAGTAGGGCGAGTTGATGTTCTTATTGCTACCATTTTTGGGAACATAACATGTTTTGATCACTTTCTGTTCCAATATCTTGGAGTCTGAATTAACAAAAACCAGCAATTCAGGAATTTTTTTTTGTTTTTTTATGCCGTGTGGCATACGGTAAAATTGATAAGGCAGCTTTATTCTTCGGGTCAGTATGATTACAGCAATACCACACTTGTGTCATTTTTTTATGTTTTGGCACTTTTACAGAATAAAAACTATTTTATATCAAAAATAATTATCTTTGAATACCTGTATTCTGAAAATATAACTTTTTACTTTTTCTGCTGATGGTGCTGTATGGCAGCTTGTTTTTTTGTGGGACAAGATGTCGTTTTCAGCTATACTATTTTTATTTACTTTTGTCTTTTTGATCACATTTTTTTTCCACATTTTTACAGCAGAATGATGAAAAACCATAGTTTTCCACATTTTTTTTACTGTGTTCACTGAAGAGGTTAACTAGTGTGACAGTTTTATAGGTCGGGTGATTCTGGACACAGCGATACCAAATATGTACTTTTTATGTTTATTTATTTTTTTACATAAAAATATGAATATATTGGTATTATATTAGTTTTTTTAATTATTTTGTCATTTTTAAAAAAGAAATATTTTTACAGTTTATTTTACTTTTTAAAAAACTTTTTTACTTAGTCCCTCTATGGGATTTTCACTTTTTTCACTTTGATCGCTGGTATAAAGCTTTGCAATGCACCATCATTACAATGCATTATACCTGAACAGAATCTTCTTAGACCATGCTCTGAGCATGGACTAAGAAACTTTCCATAGCTTGGTGATCTGGGAAGTGAAGCATTGTGGAAGGAAAAATTTAACATTTATTTTTTTTCACAAAAAATATACTTTAGACCCAAACTTTTTTGTGCAATTTCTGCTGAGTATGCCAATACCTTATTTGTGGGGGAATTCTACTGTTTGGGCACATGACAGAGCTCAGAAGGGAAGGAGCGCCATTTCACTTTTTCAATGTAAAATTTGCTGGAATAATTAGCAGATGCCATATTGCGTTTGCAGAGCCCCTGATGTGCCTAAACAGCGGAAACCCCCCACAAGTGACCACATTTTCGAAATCACACCTCTCAAGAATTTTATTGAGGGGTATAGTGAGCATTTTGAACCCACAAGTACGACACAGAACTTGATAACATTAGGTCGTCATATTGAATATGTTGTCATTAGTGTTGAGAGCAAGTGCTTTCTACTCCAGTTTGCATCGGGTGCTGGGGTATGCACCGAATATCGCGGGTGCTCGAGTGACATGCTCGAGTCCCTGCCCAGCATGCTTTGCGGCTGTTATACACCCCCAAAAAATGAAGGGATGCGTGATACAATGTGCATACATGAGCAAATTCAAGTAGCGAGCTCTTGCGCTCAAAGCTAGCTACCATATCGTCATTTTTTGTTTTGAAAAACCTTAATTCTAACCACTAACCCCAAACTTAACACATCCCTAACCCTAACCTCAACCCTAACACAGTCCTAACCCCAACTCTAACCATAACCCCAACTGCAAAGAATGGAAAAATATATGTATATATATCGTAGCATTTTTATCCGTGACAAAGGAGGATTTGATTTACTACTTTTTTGTATTTTGATCGCTGTGATAGGGTCTATCACAGTGATCAAAAGGAATCAGACCTCAGCGGGCGCACTGCACATGAGCCCGTCATTTGTTGTTCCAGGAAGATGACATCATGCTGTGGGAGTGATCAGGAAGGATCGGGGATGGTGGAGGTAGTGGTGGCTCTTGGGGGGCATCATTTCTCTCTCCACTGACATGAGGAGAGAGAAATCATTGAAACAGCAGGCACATTTTTTTTTGTGATCAAGTGATGGGACAGTGGAAAATCCGGCCCTGATCATGTTCTCTGGGGTCTCATTTACCCCAGATAGCCAATACCCTGTAAATTTTCCAACTCTGGGGGCTCTACAGGTTTATCCCAGATCGCTGTTTTAAAATAGTGATGAGGGAATAAGGACCTTAACGGCCGCTGTTTAAATGCATATCGGCGGTCGCTAAGGGATTAAATAGTTCACCTATATTAATAGAAACACCGATCTAAAAACACCCACTGATGATATTTTATATGGAGAAAGGAGCAAAGGATTGTCCCCTTCTCTCAATCACGTATGTGTATAGTATGTGGCCCCTAGATGTCCGAGATAGCAGATGTTTTTACACTCAGCATGTTGGTGCTATAGCCAATGTGCACGAGTCCAAAGGTATTGCGCTCTCCATGGAACATAAGGTGTATAATCAGCGCCGGACAGGAAGCTGATGCGTTCTACCCACTGGAACATAAGCACAATGCGCTGCAAGCCCGGGGATATAAAGAAAGATGTTGTCTGATAACCAAGGAGCGCTAGTGATCTGAACAAGCACTATAATCTCATTATAGCCAGAAAGGGTATATTATTGCAAATGCAGAACACTGCAGTCTGCAATCTCTACTCTATGATCTGACCACTCCCACTTGTCTAAAGACTAGATTAATATACATATTATTAATAGAAAGGCACAAGAACAAATAAACAATGCCAGATTCATGAAAACTACAGTATGTCACTTATTTCAAGGTAAATCAATCTATCAATCTATTTATCTCTAGATATACAGTATGTAGATGTATATCTTTGGCAATTCATTCACACACTCATGCACTTGTTTAATGCTGAAATAAATAGTTTAATATCTTACACTATATCACAGAATACGACATGTAAGAGAATTACCACCCATGGTTAAATCTGTATTTTTGTATCTGTTCTGCTATAAAAGGGACAAAAATAAATTTCCGTGGTGCTGACATTTCAGAACATTAAATAAATGAAGGTCTCAGCCTGGTAAGTTTGTCTTTTGGTTTGAATCATTATCCATTGACTTTCTTTGCATCTCCGCTTAGAACATAATTTTACTTTATCTTCGGCATACACATGCACGGACAAACACAAACTACAAGTGACTGTTTTAATTCTCTGCACCAGGGAGATAAGTGACCTTCTAAACAAAAGAACGGCAGAATTGCTGCACATTTATATTGCCTCACTAATTCCATTTAACCAGCTCTCCGCACACTGGTATATGTATTACATTAGTGAATATATTTATGCATGAATATTATCAGAGTTATTCCAGCATAAATGTGATGCATGCTTACACACATGAACGCGTAGTCTTCCACTTTTCACTGAAAAGCTGGTATCCCCTGCTGATTTTAAATTGTGCCCCTTGGGCTTCATTTGATTGTATGGAAGGTTCTGACCGACATTGAAGAACATTGTATTATAATAATGCCCTTAAAATCCTGCACACGGTCCTACATTATCAGAATCCATTGTTCAAATAATCAGCCTTTTCTTTTAATTTATGAGGAGAAATGTAAAAAAAAAAAGCTTCTCCTGAATTTCTTGAAGATGGTAGTAATGAAGCTCTAAAGGAATAGTCAAGGGAGTAAGCTAATTAAAATGCAGCAGGGTGTAAAGAAAAAGGTAACAGCAGCACATTATGCTCTGCCTCTGGTTTACCCACACTAATTGCCAGGAGGTACAGTGCTACTCGGCACACACACAGAGCTAACACTAATGGAGTCAGCACAAGCTGATCTTACTGCCTGACTTGTCTCATTATCGACCTTGAACTGGCAAAGGTCAGACGATGGCACTGCTTTCATCAACTTGACAGGTGTCTAAGGATCTATCTTTTTGTAGTGCAATAACTTGGCAGTTGTCTAATCCTGTACTAGAATTACTGAAGTGATGTCCAGAGTTTTTTTTTATTTTATGGAAACCGGAATATAACAATCTGTAGTGAAACTGGACCTTTAGTAACATTGACCCAAAAAAGTTTCAATATTACTAAATAGACCTGAAGCTGAAAACTATCCAGACTATTATTTTTACTTAAAGCACATTGCCCACATAGGGATTTTGGGTTCTTCCAAAGTTAATTATCATTTGCAAGAAGATATGAATGTGGCATGAAATCATACAATCTCAAAAGAAGAAAATAATAGTCACAATGGGTTGTACTTAAGAGTTGAGTGACTTTAGGTATAACATAGTGCCTTATGCTCTCCAGAGATGCCCCAATATACTACACCCAACAGTTTCTATGCCACATGCCAAGACACTAATATTATAAAAAAAAAAACACATACTAGGTTATATACTGTATTACAGATTTGCTTTGGGACCCAGGAGCTTTAAATTATTGATCTGATTTGGGATTACCTGTCCACTGTCCACATACTTTTAGCTCATGCAGTGTATGTTCATTTCACTCTCCATGCAAAATTGAGAGACTGTAATTTGTCTTGTATAAGGTTAGAGAAAGTAGTGCATGGTTAAATGAATTTAAGAATACCATAGAAATTATTTGAATCTAGGTTAAACATGAGCGGATTCCTCTGCAGGGGTTCGAGTTTGAGTAAAATTTCCTGAAATGTCTTGCAAATTCAAACATGTTGAGATTTAGTTTGTGGTTTGCAAAAAAATAAAGAAAAAACTTGCTTGATGCCACTTCCAACACTACTGAAGCTTCAGAGAGTGGGCAAATATCTGTATGCATAGCTTCCCCATATTGCCCTGCAGCTATGACATCTTATGGATTTATATACCTTGTACAGTGGTGTTTTGTGCCTGGACCATCACAGATCAACGGTTCCCAGCAGAACACAATTTGCACTGCAGAGTCGTTTTCCATCTCCAGAGTCAAAGGTAAGTCTCTCACTTCTGTAGAATGTAAGCTCTTAGTGGAATCCTCTCTTTCTATCTCTTCTGTAAAGTGTAAGCTTTTATGATTAGTTGGGTCCACTATTTCTCTCTCTCATGTAGAATATAACTCAATTGCCAGCAAGGTCCTCTCTCTTTCTTTTATGTACAATGTAAGCACTTATGATCACTTGGCTTCTCTATCTCTCTCTTGCAGAGTGTAAGCTCTTATGGTAAGCAGGTTCTTCTCTCTCAGTCGTACCTGTAAAGTATAAGCTCTTATGGTCAGTGAGGTCTTCTATCTCTCTCTGTCTTGCCATTAGACTCTAAGCTCTTCTGATCAGTTGGGTCCTCTCTCTCATGTAACTGTAAGCTCTTCTGATCAGTTGGGTACTCTATTTCACTCTGTCCAAAAGCGTGTAAGCTCTATCGTTTTTCTCCATTTTCTTTTTGACAGTGCACAATACAGCCAGATCCTTTTCCTAGCACAGCGTGAAAATGCTGCAATTTTAAAGGGGTCCCAAAAATCACTTTTGAGTGCGCTGAGAAATATTTAATTTTTATGTGCTATGGTAGAGTAGAATTTTTTTTGAGTGTCTTACAAAATTTCTTGACACCATTTTGCTGAACCTCCCCAAAAATACATACAGGCCACATATTTTACAGTGTGGTATACCTGTGACACGCCTCATCCATCCGTCTGTTAAGAATTTTGGTCATTTTAGCCCTAAATTCAAATTTTTTTTCTATCTGTCACTACTATTGAGCCTAAAGAAGCTAAAAATACAGGCCACAGATTTATCAGTGTGGTATCTCCGTGCCA